>JABUQX010084550.1:0-10000 GCA_015478945.1 Trachelipus rathkii
AGAGATGAAAATCGCCTACTTGATCGTGGTTTCATTGATTTCCATAAATGGACTTTTCAGAGGTGCAACAAAAAAATCAAAAGTACTATGTGCCGCTCATAACTGTGGTGGCAAATTGACCATCAGTTCATATATGCTTCATTACTGACTCATCCTCCAAGTTCGAAAGCTATCACTAACAGCCCTATAAAAGATGAGTAATTTAAATTATATCATTGGCGTCTAATGGCAATTATTGTTTAGAGATTACACTGCTTTTACCTTGTGCTCCTAAAAAGCATGCCTAAATGCATGGGAATAAATGATAAAAACTTAACCAAAGGATTCTTCCCTTATGCATTTTTAAATGAAGAAACTCTTTCTTCTATAGGACTTATACCCAACAAGGAACTTTTGAAAATGGTTGTAAAATGGTCGGTTGTAGAGGCAGGTATTTTCAGGAATATTATAAATAGCCTTGAGAATACAAGAATACAAGTATTGTGAACAACCAATGAATGCGAAAAAGTTATTGCATCCAGACGATGTCATTGTGCTAGAAAATGTCTTGAAAAAGTTTCGATTCCTGTTTTATTAAAAGATTTAATGTTGACTGTCTTGCTGAATGACAACCGATTGCGTCTTTATGTACACGATCTATAAAATAATGTATTTTCATGCCTGAAGGAGAAATTTACATATTCTAAGCAGAGAGAATCCAAAACCATTCACATATGAAGTATTCGCTGGATCATGTATCAGAAGAAATTAAATAATATCAGTATAAGACATGCTCGCAACGGGGGTAGAGGAGCAAATCGTTTAAATGAAAAAAATAAATTGGCTCTATCCGATATATATGGATATGGTATGCTAAATGGCCAAGATAAAACAGTGATCTTTTGTATCATGGTTGCCGCATGCGATGGACATAAGGCACTGATAATCAAAGGTAAAGGCACACTGCTCCATGCGTGAATTTCCATCTTTAGGACAAGAGTACACTCCATAACCTTTGAATCAAGAAAATCTGGATATTACAGAGAAATGGTATTAATGATGTCACAGATACGTGTGCGGTGCGCTAACGCTCTGACGATCTTTATCGGCGGTAGCTCACTTGCACGTCAGACATGATAGAGTGCGAAATGGATATAAGGCACTCGAGACAAGAAGCAAACAATTCTAAGACTCTGGATCATATCGCCATTACAACGACGATAACTGTTAAAGATACAAGCAATAAGTGATATCACAACCCTACACATGCCCGTATAAGCAACGACACGTTAACAATAGACTTTGTAATAGACAAATCACTGTCTTGGCGGTCGTAACCGAAACCTTTCGTACAATTATTATCCACACAACCGTAACGGATTATGTAAATCAAGCGATAATGTATTGGATTATACTTCGCGATCACTCACTTACTGCTACCAGAAACGAATGGACATTATCCTGTGCCCACCTGGAAAACTAATAGGTGATTAAAGTACCTATACTTTGAGTCTTTTAAAGAAAGGAAATCATATGACACATATTTTGGAACAGCTTATATCAAGATCTCCCTCCTCAAACCTTATACATTCCATGTCCTGCCTGAAAGATCTAAAAAGAAACTATTGTTTCCTTTATGTGCGAAAATGTGTTAGAGAAAAGATGAACGAGAAGTGCATTCATGAATGAAAAATGAACGTGCAATTAATAGACGGGTGTATACAACTCCTGAAATTAAGTTGGCATTGGATATGGGATATAAAATACTTAAGATATTTGAAGTATGGGTATTTAAAGAACAAGAGTTCTTGTTTGAAGGGTATGTCAACCATTTCGTATAAAATAAAGACTGAAGCTTCAGGGTTACCCCATAATATTCATGAAGACGATCCTGATTTTGAAGAAAAACTTAAAGAATTCGCCCGATTATTCAAAGAAAAAGAGGGTGTAGAGCTCGACATAAACAACATCAAGAAGAACCCTGGTATGCGATTCATTGCGAAACTATGCCTTAACTCTCTTTGGGGAAAATTTACAATTTGCTCAAAATACACCTTCACGTGAAGATAGAGTATGTGTTAGCGATAAAGAAGTATGGGAATTAATCAATCAGTGCGATATTGATGTCCCATCCGTTGTGCCTGTAGGCAGTAAATACGTTGTTACAATTGTAAAAAATGAATTAGCTGAACGTTCATCAACAACCACAAACATTCCTATTGCATCATTCACCACTGCTTACGCTCGTATAAAATTATACGAATTACTTAATAAAGTTAAAAGAAAGAGCGCTAACTGTGACCAGATTCTTGTATTTCTGTATCAGGCGCAAAAGATGTATATACAGAACAGTGAGAAACTTACCTAGGCAAAGGTCAAATGCATGAAATAGCTCTGTTTATGGAACGCAGGCGCTGTTAATAAAGTTATGGCGACCTTTTGTATCGCACTGGGCCTAAATCATTATGACCTGTACAGAGCATGCAGTAAGAACTAAGGAAGGCAGTATAAATATATTGTAAAAGTCAAAGCCTTACAATCGCAGTAAAGACACTAAATCGATACCTATTAATTTTTCGCGGAAATTTGCTAAAGTATATGTAATCTGACAACGTGTGGGGTTCTGAAAATACTACACAGGACACGATATCATTGTATGAAGAACCATCAGATACAGTGACGTCACAGTAAAGGGCCAAATGAATGAGATACACTGGGAAATGGACCTGATGATGGTAGAAAATTGTGTAGTAACTGAAATAGAACTCCCACATAAAATTGCACCGAAACAAATGAGTCACAGAATCCTTTAGCCGACTTACATGGAAGTAGTAGAGGTGGCCTAGCTAACAACATACCTACTACCAATTTTCAAGCAGGAAACATGGAGCGTAGTTATTATATCAGGATTCAAGAATGTACAACATACATAATAAACGTCATCTTTTCGTACGAAATTCATTACCGCTACAGTTATACCTATGGATTTAAAGGCATTTAATATCTATTTAATAATATATATAGACCTAGTGTGGTATCGTTATATACTGAGCTATAATATATCACTATACTCACTTTATATAATATTATAAATAATAACTATATTACATTAATATTTGTATTCTAAATATACTATATGAATATAAAACTATATTAATAAAATTAGTAAAAAAGAATATATAATTACCTATATATATGTATATATATTATATATAAATATTATATCATTATAAGAATTTGATATTAATAATATAATTATCCTATATATATATATACTTACTCTATATATTATAGCTATAATATATTATATTTATATATATATTTTGTTATTACATCTAGTTAACTATATACTTTATATATATTCATAATATAAGCTATATACTGTATATTATACTATATAGTATATAATACAGGTCATGCTGGATATGAGTGAGAATATATTGGTTAAATGTACAATACTATATATATATAAGTATATATATATAACTATATGGATATGTACATATATATCATATCATTATATAATTATTATAATATATTACCTATAATATATATATAGATAATTATAAATATATACTTATTATATATTATAATTATATATTGATATATATTGATTCCTATTTGTAATTATCTAAAAATAGTAGATATGTGTAAAATAAAAAATTATTGCTGAAACACTTTAACGGTTTGACTTTTCTAGATGTATTAATTAAAAAGAGGACTCTAAGTTTTCTACATGTGTACAGAGAAACTCTACTTCTACAGTTATACGCCAAAAAAGGTCAAACTCAATGCTGCCCACACCCTTCTCAACAGAGATTATAGAATAAGCTCAAACTGTATATCTCTGCACAAAGAATTCAAGTTTCTTAACAATTATTTTCATAATAAAAACTACCCTTTAGATTTGATATTTACGCTCATTAGAAGGTTTCTCCAAAATATGCATTGTATTAACAAAAAACACTGTATTAAAAACGATTTCTACCCATCATTTAGTTTCATTGGACATGCCTCTGTTTCACTCAAGAAAGAACTGGAGACTTCTTTCAATCGCATGTTCCATCATATACACTTCAATTTTGTTCTAACTAAATCTTTGAAAATCAGCTCTTTCTTCAGATACAAAGACCGTTTCCCTGCACTGTTTGAGTCTGGAGTCGTCTACAAGTATACTTGTCCTTGTTGTGAACGAGGCTCCTATATAGGATCCACCTCAAGACTTCTCCGTTCCCGAGCATGTGCCCACAGGAGAATTAGCTACAAAACCCTGTGCCTTCTGTCTACAAAGGTATCGTCTCGAAACCTGCTCCTCTCCTCTGAAATTTGAACAATTCGAGATACTTCTGCCTCCGACACGCAGTCTCTTCTAATTCTTGAATCTTTATACATCAATAAATATAAACCATCCCTAAACAGTAATGAATCTGCCACACAATTATTTACAGTATAACTTTTCCGGGTCATAAATTATTAATCTCACAGAAATTCTAGAATATTCTTGAGTCCATCATCCAACATTATTTCAATGTTTTACCAACTAACTCGGTACAAAAATTATTTTATCTACCAACTAAATTCTTTTAACTCCGCCCCTCAATTTTAATTTCAGTCTGCAATTTATTATGAATAATTTGCCAACACTTTATTGATTATTCTTCATCAATAAGTCCTTCGAGTAGTTAATTTTATAATACCCCATTCCAGTCCTTTAAATGTTTGGTTTTAATTGTGATTATGTTATCCTATATTTCGCTTTATTCGCTTTTTGTTTACATTTATAGTTTTTTAATATTACATATTTATCCTATTCATTCAATTATTATTATATTTATTAATTTATTAATTTTTATTTATTATATATTTAATTAATTCATTATTTATTTATTTATTATTATTATTATTATTATTATTATTATTATTATTATTATTATTATTATTATTATTATTATTATTATTATTATTATTATTATTATTATTATTATAATTACTTTGTATCTTATTTCATTTACTATTGTTTTTTGTTGACATCTTAATTTTAATAATTTTTATAATTTTTAAAATTTTTTTTAAACCTTTTAGACTTTAGTTTTTCCTTTTGGTGATTTGGCTTTTAATATATTTTGAGAATCTTGAAGAATAAACTACATGTTGTGTCGAAACCGTCGTTACCGATAATAAATCGATTAATTAAATATCGGTCACAATTCTTGTCTTCCCTTAATCCTATATATATTATTATATATTATATATATAATACATATATATATTATATAATATTATATAATTATATTATATATATATATATCTTATTTTTATTATTAATTATATTTATTAATTATTATTTATATATATACTATTATATATAAATATATTTCATACACTATTATATATATATATTATACATCTATCACATTTATATTTATTATATTCTATTCTCTAATAGTTTATATTATCTTCAGATTTATCCATATCTTTCAATATCTAATATAAAACATGAATAGATATTTATATTTATAATATATTAATTTATATATATTATTTACCAGTGTACGCCGTCTATTGCCAGCTTTATTATGTGGAGTATCTTCACGCTTCGTTGCTCTCATATATAAGCATTTTTTGAAATTTGTTTCCTAGCTAATGACACAGTGTAATTTATAATTAGCTATTATGGCTAATATTCTATATTTTGTCTACATTATTAGAATGCTTTCCCCATCTCTTCTGTGATGCATGTTTCTAAAATACTTCACTTGTGTTTTACTCTTTCTACTTATTTTTTTCCTTACCTCGTTTCATTGCATTATTTTTTCCTTTAAGTCGTTTCACTAGTGTTTTATTACCGTATTCTAGTAGAAGTGTTTTATCTTTCTCTTCTTCCTTTGTTATTCCTCTTAAGCTTTTCTTCTTCTTTCACTTCTTCACTTATCTTCTTAATCTCTTTTTACATTATTCTCTTGATCACTCTTCACTTTCTTCTTCTTCTTATCTCTTCTTCATTTATCTTTTACTTCTTCTTACTTCTTTCTTCTATTACTTTCTTATCTGCTTTCACTTACTTTTATTATTACTTTTTGCGGTGCATGAGGGAGAGCGCGTCGGTCGCGGTGCTTGATGCTATCTGTTCTTTCTCTCTTCCTTTTTATCTCTTCTTTCTTCTACTTCTTCTTGTCATTCTTCTTCCCTACTACTTCTTCTTCTGTCTTCTGTCTTCTTCTTTCTTCCTTCTTCCTTCTTCTTCTTTCTTCTTAACTTCTTTAACTTTTATCTTTATCAGTTATCCTTTACTATTCCTTCATTATTCTTCTTCTTCTTCTTCTTTTTTATTTATTAATTTATTTTATTTTTATAATTCTAATTAAATTATTTATTTTTATAATTTTATATTAATTTAATTTAATTAATTTCTGATTATTATTTATATTATCATTATTATTTCATTTATATTTTATTATTATATTATTAATTATTTATTTTATAAATATTTTATTATTTAATTATTATTTATTTTAATTGTTTCATTAAATTTATTTTTAATTATTATAAAACATTAATGGGTGCTATCACTTTAACAATAATGCTATTTATTTATTTATTTAGTGATGCATTTGATTATGTTAATATCAATAATTGTTTTCTGGAAAAATTTCCATCTATAAATATTTTAATTTCATCTGCTTTCATTGTATGACCCTATCTATTATATATAATGTTTATTAATATTATAATACTTGTTATCTTGCTGTTGTTTACTCTAATTGTATTAATGATTTTCAATAATTTTTTTACATCCAATTCTTATTACTATATATTATATTTTTATTAACGCCCTTATTGACATTATACCCCACCTTTTATAAGACTAATTAATATGTTTAAATAGTATAGATGACTTATATAATATTCGAGCACCTCAGTTCCTTATTATATTTATATTTTTATATTATATCTATATTGCCTATACTATTAATTCTCCTTTATGAGGTTAATCGTTCCGCGAAGTATTTAAACTATTTGAATGCTGATTAGGGATAGATGTGAGCCCGAATCTACGATAATCCAATAGTTATTTGAACTATATTCTCGTGTTTTATTTGTAGCACACGACATTCTTACGCCTTTTCTAGGTTATTGCGTCCATTTACCTCTTAACGTACTATTACGTTATATATCTGCCGATAACTATATATATATAATATATTATTATTTATATACTATCTTTTTTCAACATTAAAAAAGATGAATATTACCCTAGTTACTATATATTATATATAGCTATCAATTAGTGGTCCATGGGTATACATAACAAACTCCTCTTTTTGGTATTCATCGTCATCACTATTATTACCTGGGAAGTGGGGGCTCCTAAGTTCAATTTCTAAGTATTATTATAATATAATACATGGATTATCTTAATTAAGATGAGTCGAGGAAATAGTTAGTATTTACTTCCTGCTTGAAGTTATATTTATCATTGTACGTTTTAAATGTAAATCATTACTGTTGAATTCTGTTCATGAATGACAATTTATCTATTGATATAATTCTTTTCATATTACCCCTCTAGTTAACTTTTGTAAAAACTCTGAAGACTATGAGGCTACCTCTTAGTGATTACATCTTATTCCTTGGCCGTACATTCTATATAATATATGTACTTTAAGCGATATGTTATAATAAAACTACGATTGATTATAATTATGACGACCTATAGTATTTATCATTTATTTGTATATATACTGATTTATATATTTTTATATTCACGTATTTATTATATACAAATATAATGTAATACACTACCACGTCTTTTATCTTATATACTTTTATTAATTGTTCTATATATGTATCATATATCCATGTACCTTTTATTTCTATATTATCCAAATATATAATTCTAATAGCGTATGCCTAATATATATGAAACCAAATAAGGAGTAAGAGCCATTACTTATTACTAGCGTAGTAAATACTATTAACTTTATATTTATTCGACTATATACTTCGATCATAAATTGAGATATTTTACTTTTCCTTATCTTTTTGGTGTTGCATATCTAGCCGTTTCATATAACAGAGGACTTGTCATGTTCAAATCAGTTTGTCCTCTGTGCCAGGGAACCTCTGCAGCTCCATACGTGAGTAATCTTTTGTCCTTCACATCATCCACTCCACGGGGTAAGAATGAACTAAAGACGTACGGCTCATCCTACCTGCTGGTCCTCAATTTGTTATCTTCTATTTAGGGGAAGAGAGTGAGTTTCAAATTAGCCTTCATGCCACCAGCACTTAAGTCCTGTGCACCACCGTTGTGATACGCCTCCTTGACATGGACTCTTCAGGTCCATGTCCCCTACACCTCCGGGTTCCTTCCCCTAGCTGTCTCACTCTCAGGGTCGCCAGCCACGTGTTTTCGTCGCGACCACCATACCTCACTGAGTGCTGGACTTCCGAACGACACTACTCGGACAGGCAGGCAGCTTGGCCCGCTTTTCTTGGACAGGTTGTCTTTCCCACTTGGATCCCACAGAACTCACTCAGCTCACCGAACATGGCGAGTACGGTATGCACTACTACACCCAACCATCGCAATTTTCTCTGTCTTCTCTCACTCACATTGTGCTTGAAATTTTCACAGGGTCATGGGGGAGCCTCCTCAGAGCCGCCATAGCTGAGCGCTCTCCCCAGGCTAATTCTGGCACTTTGCAGGCGCTCCCAGCACTAACCTAACGACATGTTTCCGAACCAGCTACTAGAATGTTGTTTGTCAGAATAATATACTCGTAGAGAATACACCTTTAACGTCACACTCTAAGGTGTTTCCTCACTTCATAGAAACCAGCAACCATCTCCACACGCACACATACCACTTGACTACACATCACCAATCCTACTTCTTCATCCATCTGCACCGTCTTCTTGCTCTGACACTACTGCTCAACGGTACAAAAGAATGATTTCTTCGAGTTCATTTTGCTCCACTTTATTTTTATTTCTCCTTTTAACCTCTTCCCACTCTACTCTATCACATTTCTCACTTCACACCTTCTTAAACTTTCCACGCGCTGGCCCCTATGGTAAATATTTGTGGATACTGAGTTCCTTTCTCTCCCGATACGTGCAATCATGCTCTTCACGCTTTCCCTTAGGCTTCATAATTGTACTCCTAGAAATAATCACTTTTGAGAGAATTAGTCTTCTAAACAGTAGGGCGCTGAATATCTGGGTGCGTCCAACGACGAGATATATCTCAATGATGCAACTCTTCCCCTCTGTTCGACGCAACGACTTTATGAGAGGACGTTGCGTTCTGCTGCGATACAAACTTCGGAGTCAGTGTATCCGGCTCTTGTAGGCCCAAGCATTACTACATCGTGCCTCCCCTTGTACTTTCGCAGTGGCGTTCTCACTTCTCTCTTCCTGTCTCTTGAACGTATTCACTGGATACTGGCTTCCTTGTCCTGCATTAGCGGGCGTTCTGGTATGTATACCATCATGTCAAGCTAAAATCTATTAACTATTTTTGGTGGGACCACTCATTTTTCGCTGCGACAATGGGTGGTGGTGGCATCCACCACCATCTGCTTTGGTCGAAACGCTAGGATGTGCCGTGGGGAGTTAGCTGCATTTTACACGCCTCGAATGGTGGTGCTGCCCACCCCATACATCCATTTTCGGCTCCCTTTTAAGGTGGCATCATCACACTTTTTTGTCTCTCCTCCCCGATCCTTGAATCCCCTCCCCATTGCTGCCTTCCGTCTTACGAGAGTCTACGGGATAGTGGTGGTGGAGTCAAAATCTGTGTGCAATCAGAATCTCTACAGGAAAAACTAGAGATGCAATCATACCCCGTAGTATTGATTCTGGTAACGGACACTTTCTAACATTACAGACAGCAAGGTCTTTTATGTCACTAATCCTTCTTGTCGCACTAATTTTTATCCTCGCAGCGGGTGCTACCTCCCCCGTTGACACGTTATTCCGCGTCCCCTCTGTGCTTAGGATATCACGGCCGCATTCC
>JABUQX010084550.1:15000-23943 GCA_015478945.1 Trachelipus rathkii
TCAAAAGAGTTAGTATGGAGAAATATAAATAGACAATTGTATAGATTAATTATAATTATTGATAAATTCTAGTGATATGAATTCATTATTATTATTATATTATTATTATAATATCATTACTTTTCTTATTATTATTATTATTATTATTATTTTTATTATTATTATTATTATTATTATTATTTATTATTATTATTATTATTATTATATTAATTATTATTTTTATTATTATTATTATTATATTATTATCATTTTTATTAATTATTATTTATTATTATTATTATTATTATTATTCATTTTATTTATTCATTATTCATTATTAATTATTATTATTATTATTATTATTATTTAATATAATTATTATTATTAATATTAACTTAATTATTATTTTTATTATTATATTAATTCTGTAAGTACATTTATTGTGAACTATATTCTTAGGAGTTGGATTACTGTATGGAATGATTGTATGGATACTATTACTAGTCAATAATAACTGACTTTATTGATTACTATTTTATCCTGTTTTTAATTAATAATCCTATTACTGTTATTATTACTGATTATTGTTTATGCTACGTGATTTATCCTTTTATTATTATTATTATTATATTATTATATTATTATTATTTTTATAATTATTATTTCCAAATGATCTTCATCGTTTTCACCATTATTATTAAAATTGTTATTATTATTCAATTAATTATTTTTATTCATTTTATTATTATTTTATGGAATAATTATTATTACTATTGCATGATTCTATTATAAATATTTTATATTATTATATTATTATCATTATTATTATTAATTATTATTATTATTATTATTATTATTATTATTATTATTATTATTATTATTATTGTATATTGTATCTTATTACCATTGTTATAATTCTTAAGGATTATTACATTTCGGGCATTAAAATGGCACTAACTGTGTTGCAATTAGTAGCCCTTTTCAGAACTACGGAATTATTTAAATGTTAATATAATAATTGCTATAATGCAAGTTGTAAAATATTGGACTAGGTAAATAATGTAATTTTTCTTCTCAGAATAAAGATTTTGAAACTGGGAAATTGAAGATTAAAATTATTAATTTTTATTCTTATTATTATTATTATTGTTTTATTATTATTGTTATTATTATTGTTATTATTATTATTATTATTATTATTATTATTATTATTATTATTTATTATTATTATTATTATTATTATTATTATCCTTATTATCATTGATTGATTTAAATTAATGATTGCAACGTTAGATGGAAAAATGACATTCAAAGAACATATCAAACAGCTAGTGAGAAAACTAGCGAAATATATGTATTAATGTATATACTAGTCAAATTGAAAAAAATTCATTCCTTTATATATATTGAAGAAGATATACTATGCACATATACACCCACATCTATTATATTGTCTTCCAATCTATGGCATAGCTAGCAAATCAGCTATTAATTCGGTTATTTTGATGCAAAAACGCTTCATCCGACTGTTAAGCATAACTAAAAACTTCTATGAGCATACAGCAACTTTATTTAAAAAACTTAAAATGTTACAATTTGAAGACCTATTGAAGTTATCTCTATTAAAGGAACAGCACAAGATACTACAAAATAAGGCATGTAACTTCCTAATATCTAACTTTCATAATAACCAAATTCTCAAAGAGACATAAATCTAAGAATAGTGCTCACGTAAATCCTCCTTTCTAAAGTATAGGTTAAAAAAAGCTAGACAAGCAGTTAATTATAAATGTGCTAAGTCTATAACGATTTACCTCGAGAAAAATTAAAAAATGAAAATTCTTACGCTTAAATATTTACAGAGTATCATCTAAAAAGTACTATATAAATAAGTCTAATAACTGATTACTAAGATATTGCCGATTTACAGTAAACTCAACAGCTGCATAAATAGTACTAATAATATTACTATTTGTTTATTATTATTATTATTATTCTATATTATTATTATTATTATTATTATTATTATTATTTTATTATTATTTAATTATTATATTTTATTATTATATTATTATTATTATTTTATTATTATTTTTTATTATTATTTATTATTATGTATTTATTTTTATTATTGTTTATTATATAAATGAAATTAAATATAAAAAATAAAATATTAAAGATTTTATTATTATTATTATTATTATTTATTCCTTATTATTATTATTATTCATTATTATTATTATTATTATTATTATTATTAATTATTATTATTTATTTTTATTATTTTTATTATTTTTATTATCGATTATTATTATTAATTACTTATTATTTATTATTAGTTATTATTATAATTATTATTATTATTATTATTATTATTAAGTATTATATTATTATTATTATTATTATTATTGGTTATTTTATGTTATTATATTATTATTATTATTATTTATTATCTATTATTATATTATTATATTATTTTATTATTATTATTATATTTATTATTATATTATTATTATTATTATTATTATTATTATTATTATTATTATTATTAATATTATAATTATTTTTTTATTATTATCATTATTATTATTATTATGTATTATTAATTATTATTTCTATTTATTATTATTATAATTATTCTATATTTAATATTTTTATCTTGTAATATGGTTTCAATTATTCATTTTTTAATATGTATATTCATATTTCTATTGTTATTACTTTTATTCTGAATGGATTCAATAAAAGATTGTCGGCTTCTCAAATACTTGTTCATGTTATAATTATTGGATTATTTTTATCAGTATTATTTTATTATTATATTATTATTATTATTATATTATTATTTATAGTTATTTTATTTATCTATTATATTAATTATTATCTATTATTCATTAATATATTATTATTATTATTATTATTGTACTGTTATTACTATTAGTATATTTGTTATATGTTTTCTTTTATTAATTATTATTATTATTATCTATTATTTTATTATTTAAGTTTTTATTTATTTAATTATTATTTTATTATTAATTAATTAAGTTATATTATTATTATGTGATTATAATTATTAATTTTCTATTTTATCTGTTTTATTATTACATAATCTATTATGTTATTATCAAAACTCTATTGTTAAATTGATTCTGTTCTTTATTATTGTTAATTAATTATTACTAATATTATTGATTATTATTATTATATTTATGATTATTATTATTATTATTATTATAATTGTATTATTATTATTATTAATTTTATTTTATTTTGATTATTATTTTATTATTATTCTTAATTATTCTTATTATTCATTTTCATTGTTAACTATTATTATTATTATTATTATTATTATTATTATTATTATTATTATTATTATTATTATTATTATTATTATTATTATTATTATTATTCATTAATTTTGGGTGGTATTTCATTGATTCTAATTTATTTATTTTTTATTTTTTATTTTTTTTTATATTTTATTTTTTTTTTTTTTTTTCATTTTTTTTTTTTTTTTTTTTTTTTTTTTATTATAAGCTAAGTTGTTATAATTGTAATTATACATTATCTTATCTATTATTATTATTTTATTATTATTATTATCTATTATGATTATTATTATTATTATATATTATTATATATTATTATTATTTTTATTATTAAATTCATGAATTATTATTAATTAATTTATATTATTATATATTTATCATTATTATTAATTATTTTGTTATTATTATTACTTGTATTGTTTATTATTAATCAATTCTTATTACTTAATTGTTATTAAGTTATTTTCGGGGTCAATCCAATAGGAACACCACACCTGTGTTGCAATTTAGTAGACTCCTTCAGATACTAAGGAAGCGTTCTTTTTTGGGGACGTGGAATTGCTATAATGTAGTTGTAAAATATTGTACCATGTAAGCAATGTAAATTTTCTTACCTGAATAAAGTTTTTAAAATTGAAAATTGAAATTATTTTATTATTATTATAGTTAATTGATTATATTATTATTAGTTATTTATTTGATTTATTATTATTATTATTATTTGGTTTATTATTATTATTCTTATTATTTTAGTTATTATTAGTCATTTTTCATTTATTATTTTTATTTTTTTTATATTATTATTATTATTATTATTTAATTATTCAATTATTATTAATTCATTATTATTTTATTATGATTATTTATTATATTATTATTTTATTATATTATATTATTAATTATATTATTATTATATTATTATTATTATATTAATTATTATTTAATATTATTATTTATTATTATTATTTATATATTATTATATTATTATTATTATTACTATTATTATTATTATTTTATTATTATTATTATTATTATTATTATTATTATTTATATTCTATTATTATATTAATTATTATTATTATTATTCTATTATTATTATTATTAAGGTTATTGTTTATTATTATTATTTTTATCTTATTGTTATTTTATTAATATGTTCGAGTCGTCAAAGACACGACCTGTGTCAATTAGTAGACATTTCAGATACTGGGGAAATTATTATTTTTACTAATTGATTGCTGTAATGAAAGTTGTAAAATATTTGTACTTGTAAATAATGTAAATTTTTTTCTTACTATGACTAACAGAATATCATATGAATTTGAATTGAAATTGATTAATTAATTCTATTTATTATTATTATTATTATTATTATTCATTCATTAATATTTATTATTATTATTTTATTATTATTATTATAGGGTTATAAGTATGTAGTGGGAGTCCTATTACTATTAACAACTCTTAATATTACGATTATTAGTATTTACTCATTATTATTATTATTATTATTATTATTATTATCTATTATTATTATTATTATTATTATTATTATTATTATTTATTAATTATTATTTATATTATTTATTAGTTTTATCTATTATTAATCTATTATTATTATTATTATTGTATGTACAGGAAGTCGGTATTTGAACAAGTCCGTATGTAGATGTACACCCCTTCTTACACTTTGGCGATCACCACATTAGAGGACGGGAACATTTGGGATTACTAATGCCGTTTCTAGGAAGAGCGATCAGCTGTGGTTAGTAAATTGTCATACCTTGAGTAAGTTACGGGATAGGGATTATTTATTTGTTGTTATAAATTTTCTAAATTGCGTGTATTATAATGAATATGTTGACAATACATACATAAAGTTCTAATCAATTCAGATGCCTCCAATAAATAAATAATATATATATATTATATATATATAATATATATTTATATTTTTTTCATTTAAAAAAAAAATATTTAAATTATAAAATAATATTTTTTCCCATATATATATATATATATATATATATATATATATATATATATAACATAATTTTTGTAGAGAGTATATATGTATTGAAATACATACACACATACATTCACCCTTATATTTGTATGCATGTATGTGTAGTATGCATATTACTTTTCGTATGGTCGTATAGCCCACATCCTCATTGAGGGTTGTAACAACCTGTATAGTGCTGGTATCACAGCATATAGACTTATCGTCCTTCATTACATATGATTTGAAGCGTCAAGAATTAAAAATTTCAAGAAAAAGTTATGATTTTGTCACCGCAAGGCTCGGACTACTCTGCAGCTCAGCTCCGACCCTGCTCCGGCTCCGCTCTGTCTTCTCTTGGTAGGTTATAAGACTCTAATATTATTAATATTATTGCTATTATTATTATTATTATTATTATTATTATTCATTATTATATTATTATTAATTATTAATTATTATTATTATTTTTATTTTATTAATTATTCATTATTATAATTATTATTATTATTATTATTATTATTATTATTATTATTATTATTATTATTATTATTATTATTATTATTATTATTATTATTATTATTATTATTTATTATTTTTATTATTATTATTATTATTATTAATTATTTATTAAATTATTATAAAGATTTCATATATATTTATCGATTATTTTATTGATTTTAGTTATTTATTATTTATTTTCTATTTATTATTATTTCTCATTTATATTACTATTTAGTATTAAATTATTATTCTTATCATTTTTTATTATTATTATTAATCATTTTTAATATTATAATATTATATATTATTATTATTATTATTCTTTTTATTAATTTTTTTTTAATTAGTAATTAGAACTAAAATTTTCATCTCTGGAAAAACCCAACGGCCTCTATGAATATGTAAGCTCAATGTAACTATGTGATTATATAGTTGCATTATTTATTTTCCGATTACATATTCCAAACAAATATCGAGTGATCATGAGCCACATACGAGGGTTAGAAAGGGTTTCGAATAACATATTCGTTCTTCGATGAGGGCGAATCAGTCTAATGATATTGGGGCGAAATACGGAAGTTTGGCTGGGGGGATATTGTCATTTTTTAAAGTCTCCACAATAGGGTTTTTAAACACTCGTTTGCGCAACTGAGAAGCTTTTTCAAATTAATTGAAACCGTTACTATGGTGCGGCGAAGATTGAAACATAACTAAATATATTTATATTATTATATATATATTATATAATATATATATATTATATATAATATAATATTATATATTTATACTATATTATAATATATATATATATATATATATATATATATATATATATACTTTATATCTGTACCTCTTATTCTATGATATTAAAATACTATATATTATAATTTATTATATATATATATATATATTTATATATATATATATATATATATATATATTAATATTAATATAAACTAATATATATATATATATATATTATTGAAAAAGGTATATATATATTTTATATATATATACTATATATATTATATAACTAACTATATAATATATATATATAATATATATATAGTATATTATATATATACGTAATATTATAGAGATATATATATATATATGATATATGTATATATATATATATATATATATATATTATATATATATATATATATATATATGAATATAGATTATATATAATAATTATAGGATACACGTAAATTTGCGTCAAAAATAAACGATTGCATGACTAGGGAGTACGTTGGTAACGAAAGGGGTAGATAAATTAGTAGAGAATGCGAAGACCTTTACTTAGACATGACAATAATGTGTGGATTCCAAGCCAAGAACCAATAGGTTATAGAGTAGTGAGACTCTTGCGAAAAGTGCAGACCAATATGGGTTCTCAGCAGAAGAGTCGGACTATGCAAACACATACAATCGTTGGTAGTACGGTGAACGGCCTCAGGGGGTGTTGGGTTATTCAGTGTATGACCTTCCGAGCAATGAATGACTGCTTGACACAGTCCTGGTATGCTCTTGATATGAGTAACGAATGTCATTGCAGACAGTGATTTGATTCCATATGTCAGTGCAGTGGCCTTCGCAGGTCCCGAGTAGGGTTCGCTGGAGGGTTTCAGTTGTCGGATCCAATGTCTAAGATATTCCCACAAATGTTCGATTGGCTGAGGTGCGTACTATACTGAAATATCAAGAGTCCGATTTGAACGTCTAAGGTAGTCGCTCAACCACATTGGCTTTGCTGTGGTCTTGATTGTCATGCATTATGATGAAGTGGTCACCGATGTATGGGTCATATGCAACATATGGTTCGAGATGTTGTGATATACACTGACGCGCTGTAAGAAGTGCCCTCTATCGCAGATGTGCTACTCCAAAGGCCAGAGTAAAGACATGCTCCCCAAAATCAACCGATCTACTCCAACGGCGGCACCTGCAACATTCTTGCGCAAACCTCTCCGTGTCCGTCGGTTATCTCTAAGGCATGTGTCTAGGGGACAGCGGAACAGGCTCTAGACTCTTTCCATATGGTAGGCACTTGCCAACCGTCCGACCGTCCTGAATTTATAATGGTCTCGGGCAAATGCCAGTCGTCGCCCTGTTGGATGTGCGTGGTGTGTGGTGGACTTTGGCAGGCCCTCCGGGCCGTGATATTAATGTTTCCGCAAGTGCGTCGACGCACTGTATTGTCACTAATTAGAATCTAGGCATATGACATGTACCATTTTCCAGATGTATCTGCATATGTCGCGCCCTTGTGGTGCGCTCTTCGTAATGCATGCGGACGTATAAATCGGTCTTCCACTGGTGTAGTGGCTCGCGGCCTACCTGGTTCTTGAGCGTCGAATCATGTTTAAGGTCTCCTGGTAATAGGTTGCTCACCCGTGCTCGTTTGTGTGCGCTAAACGAAAACGTGAACAAAGAATGCGTATTACCCGTGTCCTTCGTGTGGAGTGTTGTTATCTGCACGCACTGACAATACCGTTGAGGCAACTACTCCTGTTCCATGTTTTAGTATCGTTTCGTTCGTGAATGGTCCTTTGCGTATACAGATCCTGCAGTAGACTATCACTTTCCAGATCTAGCTACGTGGTTTATGTTTTCCTAAATTTAATCGGGTGGAGCAAGGAACAACGCAATTGCATTCTTTGCGGGCGTATTCAGTTAACACAATGATTGTGTCGGTGTATGGCGTGGGGTTTCATGGATTAGGGGGTTTTCCCGTTGCTGGAGTGAGATTTCTATTAGGTAGGCTTATATTTTTTGGGACAAGGTAGTATAATCTATATATATATATATATATATATATATATAGTATATTTATATATTATTATATATATATATCTATATTATTTTTTAATATTATATATATATTATATATATATATATTTTAATATTCTTAATTATTATATTATTATATATATAGTATATATATATATATATAGTATTTACATATTATTTATATTTAGTTATGCTATATCTATCTTATATATAATCTATTTATTTTCTATTATATTTTTACTATTTTTTCAGTATTTTCTTTAAATTTCTATATTTTTAAATAGTTTTTCTGTATCTATATTCTTCTTATTTCTTATCTATTTTAAT
>JABUQX010084551.1:0-2500 GCA_015478945.1 Trachelipus rathkii
TATATATATATATATATATATATACTGGTTTTTATATATATATATATATATATATATATATATATATATATATATATATATATATATATATATATATATATATATATATATATATATATATAATCAGTTAGCAAAGTTGAGTTTGGACTTAAAGGTGACAATGTAAATCGAAATCGTGTTATTTAGGTGAGGTTACCATTACTATTAAAGTACTAACAATTATTATCAAAAATTTTGTAAATATATACATATTCGTAAGGATAACTTTATTTCATACATTACATATGTATTTTTCCTTATATGTAGTTAAAAAAAATAATCTGGCTGTTGACAAGTGGAGGATGTCTTAAAATCAGAGAAGAAAAGGTGAAGCAACAGAGAAAAGAATGAGAAAATAATCAAAGATCTGCTAAACTTATTCTTGAGAGGTTCCAAAAGATTTTGGGGAGAGCATAGCTACAGAATGAAGAGTGGAGTTTGGTTGTCAACAGCATCGAATCATCTGAGGAGAGTTGGGGCACGTAGGCTATACCAACCCAGCCCTTTAATTTCAATTTGAACTCCAGAACCTAGAAAGATGATCTTCTGGAGAACTCTAGTAGAAAATGCTTAGGCCAGTTGGAGAAGATACTATCTCCACTGAAAGGATGGAAATCCTACCTGGGAATGTAATATTCAAGGAAGAACATTGGAAATCATTGGAAACAATCTTCTGAAGAACTCTAAGACAAAAGGTTTCAAGGTCAGAAGTAAGAAGATGTTAATCTCATTAATAGGGCGAAAGTCCTTTTATTTGCTCGTGAAACTCCACAGCCAGGAACGGGACATGGTCAGAACTTTGATAAACAAACTCCAAGATATCTAAGGGGGGATAGATTTTCCACGAAGTGGTGGTTGGAGGAACATGCAAGTTGCCCTGACAGACGTCGTCCATTTCTGGATGATGGAGTGATGATGAAATAGCTAAATAAATTGTAATAAAATTAATAGTTTATGTAATTGAAATATGAAATATTGTTTACATTTCAAATAAAAACAATGTATTTAACATTTAGAACATGCAATATTTAATTTTCCCGTATTCGTAACACTTTTAAAATAATCACTTGAGGTTTCTGTGAAAGGGGATGACTGGATGAGTATACCTATTTTTATTTAGTTAATAATAATAATAATAATAATAATAATAATAATAATAATAATAATAATAATAATAAAAAGTATAAAAATAATAATAATGATTCTGCCACGAAAAACAGTGTGCGTGGTAGATCCGTCCTCAGCAACCAGTCGTGGAAGATGAGGTCCTGTAGGCCTTTCGCTGAAATTTGAGAGGTTGGATGTTGTCGGCCTACTTCCTGTAGGCCTTTTTCTCTTCAACACGAGTCACCACTATGGAGTTTGTTGGGGTTGAATGAAATGATCCAAACTACCATATAATAAACACTTTGAACTAGCTAGTAATGTAGTAGTACTAAGGATGTACTGGGAACACAAATTCCTATAAAAATATAATACGGTATTCAGAAATTTGGGTTGGTAAATAAATATAAAAAAAAATAATAATTTTACGTAGTAAAAGATAAGAATCTTATAACAAGGAAGCTATGCAGGCTAAAGTAGAGTTGAAGGACCACGGAGCATCCAGAATGAGCCTACATGGGAAGACCTAGGTGGATTCAAGCTCATTCCGGATAAAAAAAAATCGGCCGTAGGTTTGTTTTCAGAAAAGCCATTGTAAAATATAAAATCCAGTTTATTCTAACCTGGATTTTCAAAATCCAGTTTATTCTAACCTGGATTTTCTATAAAAGAAGCTAGCTAAAACAAAATATAAATAGTATTATGAACATATTAATAAATACACTTTCATGAAAACGCCATCCTCCGTGGGCCTACACAGCTTCACTATATTTTTAAAACATATTTAATTTATTATAACTAAAAATACCTTGGGACCTTACTCACCACATAAATAGGCACTAAAATCTTGTAATAAAACACAACCGATGCTTGATAACAGTACAAAATACCCAAAAATTTCTAGAGATTGAAGAACGAACTTGCGTGAGAGAATTCTTCATGCATCGAAGCAGTATAATAATAAATCACGCGTTGTTAACATGTGAAGCCACAGTTTGTGTTTTTACAGTTAAACAATCCTGCTCACTCGCTCATGCCTATAATATATATATATATATATATATATATATATATAAGTATATATATATAGAAAGTTTGGTCGCTCTATATAAATATATATATATATATATATATATATATATATATATATATATATATATATATATATATATATATATATATATATATATATATATATATGTGTGTGTGTGTGTGTGTGTAGGTGTGCCTGTGTGTGTGTGTGTGTGTGTGCGCGCCACAGATTTGTTTCTAAGAAACCAACATCTATTGATGAATAAGAAGACGAGGTGAAAAGTTTTCAACCTTTTTTTTTTATACATCTGAAAGTTTCGCGTTT
>JABUQX010084551.1:20000-22500 GCA_015478945.1 Trachelipus rathkii
TATGTAGATATAGTGTTTTTTTTTAGATACAGGGGGGCACCTAATCTGGAGACTGGCCATATATATATATATATAATTATATATATATAATATATATATATTATATAAATATGTAAAATAAAAAAAAAATATATATATTTATATATATATATATATATAATATTATATATATATATATATATTAATAATCCGGTATAGCGTCGGGCGGGGTGAGTTTGGCCACTTTAGGTATAATTCGTCTCCCCACTTTCCCTTAATCCACTTTTTGGTTTTTTTCCTGATAGGCCCTATAGTAGGTATAAGCACAGACAAAAAATAAAAAATGTAATTTAATAATATAGTTTTATTAAGTTTAAAAAAAGATCATTTAGACTCAGTTTGAAGGGGGGAATCGGACCACCATTGTGGGGTGAATTGGGCCATCTTTTTACTCTTTTATGTATAAATTCAATTTATATTTTAATTTTTACTTATATAATAATTATTTTTATAATTAAAAATTAGTAATAATAATTAAAATTTTAATAATGATAAATAAATAAGAAATAAAAATAATACGGCCCAATTCACCCCATTCGTGGGACAAATTTTGACCTTTTTTGAATTCATTTTTTCCATATAAATTTCATTTTTTATTTTAATTTTTACTTAATATAAGTAATTATTTATTATTTAATTAGCTATACGTAATAAAATGTCAATAATAATAGGCTATAAAAATAAGAATACAATGGTGGCCCATTCACCCATCACTCAATTTTTAATGGGGGGATGAAACGGGCCAAGTTAGGCCCAGCGATTTTACCACTATGCACTGTTTGGAACCAAAATTTAGTTTGCCAGTTTAAAGCTAACAAACTCAACTGTATACACTGAATAAATATATAATTAAATCTGTCATAACTTTTCATTTAATATAACAAAGTTAAAAAAAACTAGCATTTTTCAAATGTGAAATCTATTTAAGGACATTTTATACATTAATTTATTTATATTTTTTAAATATAAAACTCTCTTAGAATTAAAGAATATCTAATAAAACTTGTAGTACTACCACGATGAGCAAAAATATATATTTTTTTTTATTAGTCACCGCCCCGAGCTATACTAAAGACTGGCCGGATATCCGGTATCGGCCTATCCGGCTAATTCACCACCGATATCCGCGGATATTTCGGTTAACTTCACCGGATATCGTATCCGGCTATCCGGCTAATTCACTATACGACATCCCTAATATATATTATATATATATATATATTATATATATATTATATATATAAATATATATATATATTAATATATATATATTATATATTATTATATATAATATATATATATATAATATATATTATATAATATATATATATATATATATATATAATATATATATATATATATAATATATATTAATATATAATATAATATAATATATATTATATATATATATATATATGACCTTGATAAGATTTCATGGTGAGATATATGTTTTTTTCTTATATTGTTGTATATGTACTAGTAATTAATCAAGATGTGAATGAGACAAATACGATATGAAACTATTAAAAATTAATTGATAAAGTAAGCCAAAACGTTGATTTTGCATGACAAAGAAAACTGTCTTTTAGTGCTACCGTGAAAGAATTCAAGGTAGGGTTTAAAAAATAATGTTTTGGGGCAAAATACGTTCCGTACTGGGTTTTGTTTTCAAATAATATAGACGTGTTTGTGGTTACATTCAAACATATAATAACCCCCGAAAAAAAGAAAAAAAACTTTTTAAAGAAAGGCTTGGCCTATTTCAGTGATTCAGTAATTAAAAAATTTTCAAATCTGCAGAAATTTCGAATGCACATGCTAAAAAACAGGTAAGATTTTGAGTACATATTTAAAGCCTTTAGTTTTATGTTTGGTAATAGTAGCATTTTTAGAGTCCAAATGAAAACTATTTAAAGCAAATAATTTTTTTTATTGCTTGTTTTTGGATCTAGTTTGTTGCGAGACATTCTTAATTGAATAAAATGTAGGTATTGAAAGTTAAGGTGTTGAGCGGTCAAACGTAAAAGAAAATGAAAGAAAATGATTTTTTAAGGGTAACTAAACCTTTTTTCAAATACGAAATGAATATTTTTTCTAGGGGTGACCGACTGACCTAGCTAACTTAACCTAACCTCATTTCACCCCAAGAACATAAAGAAATAAATCATTTCGCCCCTAGAACATCTATTTAAGTATCATAGAGGTTACCTACGAATAATTTTTTTTTGATACGACCTCCCGTTCCTTGTGGCCGTTAAGTAACTTTGTCCAACACAACCTAACCTATATTGATCGACGATGCAGTAAATTTCGACCTAACCTACATGAATCAACTTTTCTGTAACACTGTTTCTCTTTTTTTTGGAGTAAGATTTTTGCACTTCCGAAAATATCCCGAACGTCGCTGTGTACGGCTCATAAGATTCTTAAAAAAGCACGATATTAAATAATTACCTTTTTT
>JABUQX010084551.1:27500-32500 GCA_015478945.1 Trachelipus rathkii
CCCGCCCATTCACTCCTGTTATACACTTTCTATCTCGCTACAACTCCATTTATCTCCTCCAGGCACTCCTTTTCTGACTCATCCCACTTTTTCTTCTGTCTCCAGCGGTCGGGTTTCCCAACACACTCACTCACATACAACGCTTAACAACCGACTACATTCATTCTTCATATGAAACCATTCAACATACTTCATTTAATTCTCTCATTTACCTTTCTTCACACCACACAACTCGCTAATAAGTTCATCTTCCTCGTTTTATCAATTCTTCTCACACCACGCACACCCTTTATTGAACTTAGATCTATATTCTTATTCCAGACCATAGTCTACTACTATAACAGTAACACAGGTACAACATACCCTCATGTAAGACCCTAGGACACTCAAGACTTAGTCCATTGCCATGCACCAATTGCACCAGCCACCTTTCCTGCCATTCACAACTTCCTACTTCTCTGCATCATCCGTTCCTTCTCATCCAACATATACCCTTAAAATTTAAACTCAGACACTTGATCCAGCTTGCTCACGCATCTAACATAATTCACACTGAGGAGCTGTCCTAATCCAAACCATAACCTTACTCTTATGCCAGCGTTTAAGCTTTCAAGCCCTCTTTTACAGACCCGCCAAATATCTCTACAATCTCTCAAACTGTTCTTCAGATTTGCACAGCAGAACAAATTTCCGCATATAATAGTAGGGCACCCTCCACTCATTTCCATTCTCCCATCATTCTAACACCATTTCCTGCCATCCCCAACTCGAATTCTTTCATAACCCATCCATATACAAATTGAATACCAAGGAGACATAAACAACGCTGTCTCACTCCGCTATTAAACATAAACCAATCACCATTGAAAACCATCTTTATTCTTACAACACCAGCTTTCAATAATGTCATACCATACTTTGTTCCATTCAAAAGGCTACCACCAACACCATACATCACTAATCCCTGCCATAAAGCTTCCCTATTAAACTCTATCATCACGCCTGTTGCAAATCTAAACCCTAAATACACTTATTCTTCTTTCTCCCTCATTTCCAGTCCATTTGTTTCAATGTACAAGATTTGATCACACATCCCTAACACTCCTAAACGCACTTTGTTCTTCACCTCATCCTTCAGTCACTCGACGCAGTCTTTCGACAAAATACAGCATATACCTTCCTCAACACTCAATAACTTAACTTCCCTTATTTCTACAGTTCCCCTTTTTCCCCTTACCCTTATATAGGGGTACTATTACTGCTCTCCTCCAATCCTTGGGAACTATACCCTCCATAACGCTTTGTTACACAATTCCAAATCCAATCAATAACCATCTCGACTCCGTTCTTGATCATTTCACAGTAATTTCATCTATACCTGCGATTTTACATTCTTCAATTTCTCACTCTACCCTACTCCTCTTATAATCAAACTCATCCCCAAAATACTATTCTTCTTGACATCAAACCCCAACAACAATTCACTATTCACTCTCATTACTGTTAAATATTGTGCAGATTTTCGAAGTGTTCTTCCACACTTCCCTCACTCCATTCATCAGTTACAAAGCACATCCTATTCATTTTCTTATTTATATATAATATATATATTACTATATATATAATTATATATATTATAATATAATTATATTATATATTATATACTATATATATATATATTATTATTTATATATATATTATATTATTTATTAATATATATGTATCAAAATATATATATAATGACATTTCTTTTTACACTTCCGTCAGTTTTGAATTTTTTTTTTGTTTTTTTTTAATATATTGGTATTTGGTATTTGGGTGTCGCGGGGGTTCTCCCCCCTCCCTACGGGGTATGGAAACGTCCCCCCCTGTCGGCATCGCGCTTATTATTATATTATTTATTTATTTATTTTTACTTTTTTATTATATTGTATAAGCTTTATACGCTGATTCCAAATATGTAATTGGTTTTTCTGTAAGTCTCGTACTTTTCGAGATATTTCATTTATGAAAAAATATTTTTTTTTTTTTTTTTTTTTTTTTTTTTTTTTTTTTTTTTTTTTTTTTTTTGATTTTAATTATTTAATTGGTTTTTCTGTAAGTGTCGTACTTTTCGAGATATTTCATTTTTAAAACAATATTTAACATAAATGTGATTTTTAAAAATTATTTAAAAATATTTCGAACTTTTGAATCATGTCCGTTACCACTGAAATTCATTTTTGGTATCATATAGTAGCAATATATTAAAAAAAAAAAAAAAAAAATCAAAACTGACCCAAGCGTAAAACAGAAAAGGTATATATATATATATATATATATATATATATATATTATATATATATATATATATATAATATATATATATATATATATATATATATATATATATATATATATATATATATATTATATATATATATATATATATATATATATATTATATATATATATATTATATATATATTATTATATATATATATAATATATAATTATAATATATATTATATAATCATATTATATATATATATAACTTGTGTGAAACTAAAGAAGTTACCGGCATGATAATCTCGAAAACTAAGATAGGTACATGAAAACTGGTAACATATATGGAATCAGCGTATGAACTTAAAATGGAAAAAATGAAAAAAAAATTTTTATTTTTTTATTAATTTTTTTATATCTCAAAACCTAAGATAGGTAACAGAAATATTACATATTTGAATCAGCGTATAAAGCATGTATAAAAAAAAGATTTTTTTTAAACTAAAGATACCCAGAAACCGCAAAGAGGCAAAGAGTCGGGGTCTCTGCCTTCCTTGGGGCGACGGGGTAGGACTTATTTCCCCCTCCGGGGGGGTCTCGACCCCCGCTCTTGGTTTTTGGGTGTCGCGGGGTTCCTCCGCCCCCTCCCTACGGGGTATGGAAAACGTCCCCCCCTCTGTCCCACGTCGGCTCGAGCCCCCTAAAAAAAATTTTAACGCTGATTCCATATATGTTATTTGTTTCTTGTACCTATCGTAGTTTGGAGATATAAAAAAATAATAAAAAAGGTAAAAAAATTTTTTTTCTTTTTCCATACAAATTCATACGCTGATTTCATATATGTTTTTAGTTTTTTTGTACCTACCTTAGTTTTCGAGATATCATGCGGTAACTTCTTATTTGGCATATATATATAATATACTATAATATATATATTTTTATATATAATATATATATATATATATATATATTATATTTATATATATATATATATATATAATATTCTATATATTAGGCTGTTATTTTAAGACTCCGTCCAGTTTGATTTATTTTTTTTTGTTTTTTTTTTAACATATTGCTAGTATATGATACTAACAATGAATTTCAGTGGTGATGGACATGATTCAAAAGTTCGAAATATTTTAAATAATTATTTAAAAATCACATTTATATCAATAAAATCTAAAAAAAAATGGATGATCTCGACAGTACGACATTTAAACAGAAAAAATTGCTATTGGAAATCAGCGTATAAAGCTTATTATAAAAATGTTAAAAAAAACACAAAAAAACAAAAAAAATATATATTTTTCAATAATATGAAATATCCTCGAAAAGTACAAACACTTTACAGAAAACAATATATATTTGGAATAGCGTGTAAAGCTTATTACAATGTAAAAATAGTAATAAATAATAAAAAAATAAAAAAATAAAAAAATAAAAAAATTAGGGGGCTCGAGCCGACGGGGGACAGAAGGGGGGACGTTTTTCATAACCGTAGGGGAGGGCGGGAGAACCCACGCGACACCCAAATACCAAAGAGCGGGTCCGGAGAACCTCCCCGGAGGGCGGGGAATAGTCTACTCAGTCGTTCCCGCGGAAGGCGAGAGAACCCGACTCTGGCGCATCTTTAGCGGTTTACCCTTGGGTATTCCTTTTAATGTAAAAATAAAAAATAAATTTTACAACTGAACGGATCGTAACGTAACTGGTCTCCTATATATTTTTGAATCATGTCGTCACCCTTTAAATTGACCTGTTAGGATCACATTACTAGAAATATATTAAAAAAAAAAACGAAAAAAATCAAAATTTTATAGATAAAAAACAGGTCCTAGTATAGAATATATATATATATATATATATATATATATAATATATATATATATATATATATATATAATATATATCTATATATAAAATGTTTAGGATTGTTCTAATGATATTATTTATTTTGCAAAATATATAATGATATATATGGTCAGCGTCTGTTATAGCCGTCATATGTATCTTAAAAACTATTAATGCTACAGTAAAACGGAATACATTGCTGGAATGCTGGTCCAAAGTTTGCCCTGGAAAAAAAAAAAAAAAAAAAAAAAAAAAAAAAAAAAAAAAATATCTCAAAAACTACAATAGCTACAGCGAAAAGGAATACATTTTTGGAATCCTGGTAAAATTTCACATAGGAAAATGTAAAAAAAATAAAAAAAAAAAAATTATTGTTAATAATTATAGTAATATGATTAGAGAGCCTATTTAGAGACCTTTTATTGGTTTCTCGTTAAAATAAATAGACTTTCTATTAAATTTTGCTTTTTTTTTTTTTTTTACTAAAGAATACCCCAAGGGTATACCGCACCGATGGCAGGGTCGGGTTCTCGGCTTCCGGGGAACAACGGGTAGGACCTAATTCCCCCTCCGGGAGGGTCTCGGAACTCCGCTCTTTGTTTGGTGTCGCGGGGGTTCCTCCCCCTCCCCTACGGGGATGGAAAACGTCCCCCTATGTTCCCCGTCGGCTTGAGCCCTAGTGGGTTGCGTTATAAAGCAAATTTAATAGAAAGTCTATTTATTTTAACGACTAACCATAAAAGCTCTCTAAATAGGCCTTCTAATCATAATACATAATTATTTCACATAATTTTTTTTTTTTTTATTAATTAATTTATTTTTTCTACATTTTCTTATGTTAACATCTTCAGGATTCCAAAAATGTATTCTTTTCGCTGTAG
>JABUQX010084551.1:37500-46205 GCA_015478945.1 Trachelipus rathkii
AGGGAAGCTTAATCCCGAAGGTCTAAATAATACAGAGGATTCAGGTCATCCAATACTTTTATTATTACCAATTGACTTGGGCAAATACTCTCCCACCTTTATATAGTAGTGAGTTCTCTTATTTGCTTTTAAAACTACGTTGGGTAAAAGTTACTTAACGCCCATACGATAATACTGTAAATTAGTAAATGTACTGTATATCAAACGAAAGTTTAAATAAAATGAAACATTTTTATGGGTGAAATGAAAAACTAATTTTTAAAGCAATTAAAAAATTCTTCAAATAGTTTATCTTATCTAGTTTGTTGCGCGACATTCTTAATTGAATATAATGTATTGAAAATAAGCTGTTGAACGGTCAAACGTAAAAGGAAATGATATTTTAAGGGCAACTAAACCTTTTTATATACATTATGATTTTTTTTCCTAGAGGTGACCTGACCTAACCTAACCTAACCTCATTTCACCCCTAGAACATAGGAAAAAAATTCATTTCGCTCCTAGATCATCTATTTATGTATCATAGAGGCTACATGCAAAAAAAAATTTTTTTGATCCGACCTCCCGTTCCGTGTAGCCGTTAAGTAACTTTGTCCCTACCGTTGTAATGGGGAAAATGATTGCAAAACCGGAGTCGGAGCCGATTTTTTTTTTTTTTTTTTTTTTTTTTGGAGGAATCGGAGAAAATTAATTCACGTAAAATAAAAGGGTAGGGGTTTGGAGTTGGAGTATGAACTGGCAAAATAAATTTACCTGCTCAATAGAAGTTGTCGGGGATGTGAAACTTTTAACATTTGGTAAAATTTGAATATGAACATCCGCACATGTGGATGTTGATATTCTAGACATTGCTGAAATAAATATTGCATGACGTAAACTTCCTCAACTCTGATTCACGTGATAAGAGATCTCAACAACCTTTCCTCAGGTTATCCCGCAAGACCCCCACAGGAAAAAATCACGCTTCTCCGGAAACAATAATGACAGGAACTCTTCTCACGTTCCGAATCAGGACATACTCTCCCATTTTTTATTATTATTATTACTTTTTTGGGGGAGAGGGGACGGGAGGCAGGATTTTGCTACTTCCAGATATGTTTCTTGGATTTACTTAATATTTCATTCGGCTACATTCTTATCTACAGTATTCAACCATGGTTGATATCATTAACATTGTAAGTTAAACATGGTTATTATAGATTAATATTTTCTATTGGAAAATGTTATTATAGAGATACAAGATTCGTGACCATAGCCGAACAGTAGATACTAGTTTGAGGGTTCAGACTAATGTTGGCCGAACACCGGAATTTTGAGACGCACCGCCGTTTGAATTGCACCTCCAACACACACGTTTTGGAGGTATTATAGTTCCGAGGAGGATTGGACGCAGCCATCCAAGTATTACCGCACAGACCGCACCTCAAAAGTCATTATTATTAGAGCGTTAGGGCGCGACACTACTCTCAAGAATGCGCACCTCTATAGAGTTTCAATAGCTGGCACCGAGCTCCGCACCAGCAGCCGCAACATCAGATTCTGGATATTGCACGTAGTAAATTTTCAAAACCTTATATTTTTGAATAATTAGTATATATAAGGTAAACTTGATATATATATAGATAATTTGTTTGATATATTAATGGTTCGATAAGAGTGCGTATCTGATATATATTTATAATATAGTATATTATAATATTAAAGTATGAAAAATGGTTGTGGGGAATGATTATATATATAGAGTGTGTTTAGATAAGTGGTGATAAAGGATGTGTGTGAATCAAATCGTAAATGAAACAATATTTGAGATAATAGAGGTAGAGGAGAAGTAATATAGTATTTAGGATTATGTAGATTTGCAACAGGCTATATAGTATTAAATAGGAATTACTATAGGCACGGTTATTAGTGATTATAGTACGTGTTGTGGAAGCTCTGTAATTAAGAATCAAAGTATGATATGATCTAGAAGTGAAGGTGTGTAAATGAAATTAAATGAGTAATCTAGAAATTGATATTATATAAAGTATATATATAAATGGCGTGTTATCTCGAGACATGTGACATGATCTTTAATGCTCATAGGCAATCGAGTGAGTTCCATGAGTCTATTCACTTTATAGCATGTGTATGGGTGACAAAGGGATAGAGTTAGATGATGGAGAATGTATGAGAGTGGAGGATTCCCAAACTGATAAATTATTTATATTATGATTTGTTTTTTGTGCGAATCTGAATATTTGAGAGCATTAGGTGTTGAGTGCGAGTAAAGAATGTTGAAGAAGCTACCTGTAGAATAGAGATAAAGGTATTTATCGCTTTGCTGATCGATCAGATCCTGCTACATGATATATGCTTATCATTAGATCTAAGCCAAAGAATTTCTTTCATATACCACAGGAAACTTTTTATTATGTTGATACATTAGTGGTCACCAGGATGATACAGGAGCTAGTAGAGAAAATGTGACACTCTTCACACTAAGGTGCTGGTGCAGTTACACGATTGAGTGCACTTGTAATAGCATCTAAGTGTTGAAAGCTCTACGGTAAACATCCAGGATGTGCTAACACCTTCGATTAACTCGAATCCTTTTCTTCAAACCAAACTCCCTTAGTCATTCATATCTGGCCAATAAAGCTATTTTACTAAAACAAAGTGTGCATTTAGAGCTTCTTATGAAAATATTGATAAATCAATAGCACATGGGACGTTACAATTATTATCACTTCAAACTTCTTACCCATTTCAGATTTATTTACGGACTGGCCTTTCCTTTTTATACGCATATTATTTCTGTCGAACTGGTATTTTCATAAAAACTGGATATGAGTCAGAAATATCATTGCCTGAGAAACAGAAATGTGAGTTTGGCGAGCAAAAAAAGCCATACTATGGAGTGATCTGCTATTTATCGTATCTTACAGTCTGCGCTCACAATAGAACTCCCAACTCAGATGCATAGTTCGAATCCACGAATTACGCGGTCCTCGCTTAAGCTCCTCTTTGCTGACTGAGCGACGTTCTCAAATATCTAATAGTCGCAGTACAACGACGTGAGGCCTTTTTTTCAGTGTGCATTTGAGCTTCTTAAGAATATCCTTCTCGTTGATTCAGAATCTTCCATTCTTCAAAATTTCAAGAAATGGGTATATGATATAACTAGAGATCTGTGAAATAGATGACTGTATATTATTATGTATTGACATAATAAACCCCAATTTATTCTTTTGTTCGTTTCAATACAATAAATATTATCAACCATTTCTTCAACCAAATTTCTTCAACCACAAACTTTCGTCACCAAAACTATTACCAATTTTTCAACCAAAACTTCAAGGTTGCTTGCAACTTCACTCTAACTTTGCCTTTGACATATTTAGAAGGGAGGAGTAACCAAAGTGAATATATATATATTATATAAGTACCAAAGTGATTGCAACAGACTCTATTACTACATATAGTGGAGGGTTGAAACAGATTCAGTGTTCTCGTACCAGAATTTAAGTGGTAGCAAATGGTAACAAATGTGCAGTCCTTATTAATTATACAGACTCATCTACTCTCTCTCTCTCCTCTCTCCTATCCTCTCTCTCTCTCTCTCTTCTACTCTCTACCTCTCTCTCTCCTCTCTCGCTCTCTCTCTCTCCTTCTGATTGAAGATTTCTAATCCCGTTGAATGATTTATTTCCTTATTTGTTGACTTCGCACGTCAACCGCTCTTGATAGTCTCGGCTACCATTCTTCATACAAGTCTTCAGTGATTGTTTATTCAAAATGTTCAACGGTGAATGAAGAATCATCAGTGAGATATCATCTTTCTCTCTACTCTCCTCATTCTCTCTCTTACCTCCTCTATCTCTCTCTCTCTCTTACATACTCTCTCTCTCTCTTCATCATCTCTCTCTCCAACACCCCTAATATCCTATCATATATTTCTATATATCGAATTCTATACTACTATCCTCTCTCTCTCTCTCCACCTCTCTCTCTCTCGTCTCGCTATCTCTTCTACATCTTATCTCATCCTGAGTTAATAACCTATCATATATATTCTATATATCGTAAATTCTCCTCCTCAAAAATTCTCTATCACTCTACTCACTATCTTCTCTCATCTCTCTACCATCTATAACCTACTATAATATATTCTACATATCGAATCTATCTCTCTCCTCTCTCTCCTCTCTCTCTCTCTCTCTACCTCCTCTCTCACATCTAAGTTCTCTACTACTCTCTCTCTCTTCTAAGTAAAAATGTTATTTGAGACAGATTATATTATATATATAATGTTTTCGTATTTTATTTAACTAAGGATACACAATAGTTCATTTATTTGTATAAATATTTCCACAACTCCAGAGGTCGTTATAAATCGCACTCTCGCCTAATTTCGACAATATAAAGTGAAGTAATCTTAAGTTAGAGTTCCTTATTTAATAGTGATACTAGGCAAAATTTTTGTATATATAGTATATATTCCACAACTATCAATGATGATCTCATCGATCGATCGGATACGTAGACAAATCGGCCATCTATCATACGTCCGATCCTCGATTCATATTTTTATAATAAATGCTACACCTCCAAATATATCGTGCTACTTTCTTAAATGACAATGTGTTGATAAAAAAAGGACTTTATACATATTTATATATATACCGGTATATAAATAAAAATAGTTATAATATATGATAAAGCAAATGTAAGAAAAAGATAACCACAGCCTATACACAGCTCCCTATTATTTAAACAATATAAATTAAGTAGAAAACTATCTATCGCTAGTTCAGTAAAAATCCTACTCACTATTAATATATATATATATAGGATATCTATACGGATACCAGCGTAATTATGTACCCTAATACCTTATAATAGACCTACTACTATACAAATGATGAGTAAGTTCTATTCTTTTACCCCAGTGGCTTACAACCAATAGCCTTTGCGCTCGACAATACTAAGATACACAATTACTCTCTATTATGCACCTTACTTCTGCTCTAGCTCTATATATTTCTACTGTGTCTTTTTCCATGCATACCTATTTTTCTATCATATTGTCACACTTTTCGTTTCACGTCTCCGCGACTCAGCTTGCTCTCATATATACCACAAAACCACATCACCACTATTACATCCGTAAACCTGAACTGTGTTACTTTGTACTTCTGTCATCCACCTTCTCAGTCACTTTATGACCAAACCTCCTCACCCCCTCGTCTTACTTCATTTTTTATTCTCTCATTTACCCCAAATTCTACACCAAACAACTCTCCTTATATACTTTTCATTCTCTTTTATCATATACCTTGGTTCATATAGTCAACCTTACACCATAAAAGTAACTTTGTTGGCATTCATCTAAAACATCCCTAAGCTATCTTTATGTATTACTACGTTCCTTTTTATTCTTATATCATCTAATGGATGATTCAGATTTAATATGATGTATTATTATTATACTATTACCTCATCAAGTGGTAAACTCACTTACTACAAATACACTTAGTCACATTATACATCCATTTTATCGCAACCTATGAGTCACAGGATTTAATGTCTATGCACCATTGCCACCTTATGCCATTCACAAATTTTACCATTTTATATAAATACTTTAATACCCAGTCATTTTATTCTATCCAGAACAATAAATAATACCAAACTGTAGATTTACACAATTATTATCCTTAAATATTAAGTGTATAACAAATATGTAATTTTACAGTATATATTAGCTCTAAACCAATATATCTTAACATAAACCTTAGCATAAATCTCACTAATTACAACAGAAATAAAAATTAACCTTACTATTATATTATTAGATTCTGTCTCCTTTTCAAACCATTTTATTTTAATTAACCGCCATATGTTATCGGCATTTTTTACTCTACTATTTATCATCTAAATAATCACACTTCTTTTTCAAATATCGCACACACATAATAAATCACCAAATCATATTACGTTCATCTATATAATATATATATTAATTATAAGGAATGAGGGAATCCGTCACTCTCATTACTAATTCATCCATTCAATTACTTAAACTCTATCTATTGTCACCACTATCTAATCTATCTAAATTACTTATATATTATCTAAAACCTACAGTCATAAATATAACTTGCAATGTTATATGAGAAATTGAGTACTCTCGGACATTTGAACGACCTATAGCCAAGATCGAAGCCAGCGCTTAAATTAAATATATAAAATAATCACTTTAATATATAAATATTACTAATTTAAATTTCTTTAACACCACATCTGAGCTATTCTAACTACTCGTTACATACAACTTTCTTTATACTATTCAGAATAGGTACTTAACTCAACCCAATACTATAATATATATATACTCATATAATATAACTACACCGCTGCCATTATAGTATTTCACCTATTAAATATCACTTATATACGCCTGAGTGATACATTAACCATAATCCATTAAATATACATATATATTCTATCTCCTATATCACTCTATCATTTATCCACAATCATTTGTATCAATTTTACAAATTAATGATCACACACCATTCACATCTAATACTATTCTAAACACACTCATTATATCTTCCTTCCATAAATTTAGATTCTTCACCCATTCAACTAGCACTCTTTCGACCATATATAAATAATCTAAAAATATATTCTATTCTACTATAATATTATTAATAGTAAACTAAATTACCTATAAGTTATAAATTCTTACATTACTTTTTTTTTAATGCTTAGAAATATACTTAATATATTAATATATAATAATTTCACTCCATATCACCACCATCACTCCTGGAATTCTCCCTATCACCACAGACCACTGGAGAGAACGTTTTGTGGTATAAAGCAAGCTTCCAAATCCACGATGACATTCGCTCCATCTCTCCCAGCGAAAAACAGAAAAGTAGTAGTATAAAGAAATATACACATAGTCGAATATAATGAATAAAGTGCCAGCCTACCTCCCTTATTATACTATTATAAACCCTACACTACTCGCCGCCACAGACAAAAAATCCACCCTAGAGCTTATCCTGGACCTGACGATTCACGGACCTCTACAACCTATGAATACTCGCAATTTGTGGGTTCATCCCTTTCTGCTTATGTCCCAGTGGCCACAACATCACACCCTCACAAAAAACCCTGCCCCTATTTACCTCCTATTAATGCACTTTTCTCGCCCCTGCCAATACTCATCATATTCACTGCCTCAGGACAATTGCTTAAATGCTTACATCAATCCCACTTTTTCTTCTATCGCAATAACCGATTCCCAACACACTCACTCTACACTTACATCCGTCTAAATCCAACCGACCTCATCGCGATTTCTTTTCCACTATGAACTAAACCATCTAAAACATTACTTATTCATTTTATTTTCTCAATTTTATCCTCTTTATATCCAATACCATTAACAACTCGAATGAATACTACTGTTACATTCCTCAATTTTATCTCTATCTCACACCTAACACAGCCCCCTATTATTAGCCTAAATTTAAACACATACTTTAGATTATACCTCTTATTTCAGACCAATCCCATTTCTAGAATACATTCAAATCAGCAGGTAACAACTTTAACCATCTACGACATAAGACACTACGCTACTCAAATGATACCCTCTTTCTACATCTCACAAGGATTTTAATTGCACCCATCCTCTTCCTGCAATTCACTCCTACCTACTACATCTCGGCTATCAATCCGTTCCCTTCGCCCAACATCATACGATACCCTACAAATATAATTAAAACACTCAGCAAAATTCCTGACACCGCTCACACTCTAGTATATACCATTCACTTCACACCAGACTGTGCCTTCCTTCATACCAACCACAATCACTCCTCTTATAGTCTACGTTTTCCCCCAAACCAATAATTTTAACACATAACCCTCCCAAAATATCTTTCTACTAAATTCATTTTATTATAGTTTTCATTATTTTCTCCTACCACACCTCCTCACTCTATACAAAATATATTATTATATAATATTCATATAATATATTTATATGTATATATTAATATATATATAATAATATATAATATATTATATATAATATATATATTATTATATATATATATAATAGTATTATATATAATATTATATTATATATATATTAATATATGCTACTAATATATATATTACGTATATATATATATATATTATATATAATATTCAGTGATTAGGGTACGATATTCCAAATTTCCAACCGATGCCGATTCCGATTCCGATAGCCAGTCAAAAGTGTAAGCATATATTGAATATTTTAAGGTATTAAATGTCCTCATTAGTTTAATTCTTAATATAATAATTTAAGGTGTTAAATGTATCTATAGATATATATATACTTATATATATATAATATATATAATTAAATAATATATATAAATATATATAAGAATGAATTAAATATATTATATATATATATAATATAAGTATTTATATATATATGTATACTCACTATTAAACTTTGTATATATTTTATTTTACCGTTTACTACTTTTGCATATAGATTTGCGCGATGCAAATTTTAGCATGATAGTCCTAAATGAAGTATGATATAATAAACCCTGATTGTTGAGATGCTCTTCAGTCAAATATTGCTAAAGACCAAATTCATTAAAATAAAAATCAGAAAGAGAAAATCTCACTCAAGATTACTCTCT
>JABUQX010084552.1:0-10000 GCA_015478945.1 Trachelipus rathkii
CAGAGAAGATTTTTAAGGAAAAGTGTTTGGTGTTTCTTCAAATGCATATTGTTCTATTTTTGTTTTATTAAATTATATCACTCGGAAATTAATTAATTATTCGTTTCGGAAGAAGGTTCTGGCAGTTTTAAAAGAATTAAATTCTAGTTTTAAATTTTTATTTCATTTGTTTTTCAGTTGTAAGGTTTTAAAGAAGTTTTAGACCCTATTGTCTATCCGAGTGTTGGTAAAGTTTATACGTTTAGTTTTATTTTTTCATTGTATAGTAAGTTGATTTTTTTAATTAATTTTAGTACTTAAATTTTTTTTAAAGTTGGAATTAGTTTATGTTCAGTTTTTTTTTATCCCGATATCTCCGTTTGTTTTAGTCTGTTTTTGTCGGTTTGCCAGCTTTGCTTGTATTGTGTGTGTGTTTGTGTGTAAGAAGTGGCAGATTTTTGCGAAGACGCGGTCTTTCTAATTGACTAACCAACATCCGCGCTTTAAAACTCTAATTTAGTCCTCTGTGGAGATATACACCTCTCTCTACTCTAACCCTAACCTTTTGCTCTTTTCCTGAGACTCAGATGGCTGAGAATTCATCCTCTAACTCGTTTAATGTACCCAACTATAACTTATTTCATAATTGTTTCATCCGTCGTGAATGGGTGGAAGTGGTGTGCACTATGTAAGACATAATACTCCTGTAACAGCGTCTTCGTGAATCTCGAATTTCCTAACTTCGACAATTTGTGGAACACACTCTTCTACTTCCTTCATTTACAATAATCTTGTGTTTCTGCTACGTTCTCCTAACAGAACAGATTTTCACTCCTTTTTTGAATATCTTACAACTTCTCACGAGACTGTAATATCTTCTCATCCTAAATACTGAGGTCTGCTATTTAGGGGATTTTCAATGTACACTAAACACTGAATGGTTGGCGGTCCTCTCATACTGATTTAGGATGAGGAGGAGGCCGAAACTTTTCATCTTTCGCCAACGATTTGAAGAAAAACATGGAGATCCTCGACACCAATTTTTCATAATGCCCCAACCACTTCCTGAACACACTTGACGTCGTGTCGCACCATGTTACGAATGCATTCTATAAATACACCAACCCTTAGGTCCTATTGGTATGCTGACCACCAACGCTTATATCTCTTAATTTTAATCCTTTTTCTCTCAAACAGCTCCATCCTGCCCTAGGCGCTTCTTCTGGCACTTTAATCGGGTTGATTGTGGGACTTTGCGTCGCTTCTACACTAACTATCCTTGGAATAACTTGCTTTAACTTTGATGACGCTTCGGCTTCTGCCGCTAAGGTGGGGAGCTGTAATTGTTGACGGGATGAGCAGGTTCATTCCTTCTTCGCTAAAATCTTTCTCTCCTCATAATCCCTGGTTCGATCGTGCTTGTTCTCTGCCATTCAGGCTAGAGACAGCGCGTATCGGGAGTGGAAAAATTCTCGTTCTGCACTATCACTCTCGCTAATTTTTCATTCAGCTAGAAAATCGTTGCAGGGATACTCCTTGACGAGCAAAGAGGGCTTTCATTAAACGAAAAGTGCGCTTAACGCTCGCTGGTTCCTACTGCAATCTTTCTGGCCTCTGCCAAAAACATCTCTAAGAACTTCTGTAAATCTGCCTTCCTCCTCTTATTCGATCTGCTGGCTCTGTTGCTAACTCTCGAACTAAAAAAGCCAATCTCTTCGGCCTCCTATTTTCCCTCTAACTCACGCACTGGACGAATTCTGGCTCTCTCCTCCTCCTCACTTTCTCTCTCAGGTGTCCTATGTCTTGCCTGTGATTACATTTTCGGGTACATGGGCTTCTGAGATCTATGAACGGTTAGAAAAGGCCGGGTGGCCCCGGATGGCAAATTCTCCCGAGTTTTGGGGAATGTGGCTTACGTGCTTGACGCCCTGCCGCCTCGTTCACGCTATATTCTGCTATGTCTGCATACTAGCACTTAGCCCTCAGTTTGGACGCACGACATGTCCAGAAGCATTCCGAAAAAAGGAAGCCGCTCTGATGCTTCTAACTATCGCCGCTATAGCTCTAACTGTATTCTATCTAAAGATCTTTGAACCCTTCCTTAACTCTCTTTCATAGACGCATCTGGAATCTCATTCTCCATTCTTTTCCGATCGCCAGTACGGCTTCGGCGTTCAAGGTCTACTGGCGACATATACTCTTCCTATTTTAAACGCGATTTATGGTTCCGTCTCTAGAACTACAGGGGACAATTTTGCGTGGTGGCGCTTTGACATATCCAAAGCATTTTGACCGGGCATGGCACGCGTCACTGCTCTCCAAGCTCGCCTCCTTTGGATCCTCCTTCTCTTGGCTTACTTATGTCTAGCTTTCTTTTCAAATTCGCTCATATCGGCTGTGGTTTGATGGAGCGATCTCTTTCTTTTTCTGTCAATATTGTTGTTACTTCCTAATTTACTCCTAATTTTCATTAATGTTCTTCTTTTCCCCTTCACATCTACTTCGATCCACTCATATGCTGAATGACTGCGACCCTTCATTCTTCAACTGATTTAATTTGCTCCCTCTTTTACATTTTAGAATTGCGTCTCGTGTCTTAATCTTTCCGATTCTATTCTGCGCTGATCTGGATAGAATTTCGAGTGGGGTCGTCTCAACCTTGTGAAATTCATTCCTTTAAAAACCCAACTTCTACAACTTCTAACTTCTAACTTTCCTATCTGCTTTCGGACCGGTTCTCTCGTCTCCTCCTGTTGACAATATAAACATCCTTGGCTTTAACATAAACAAAAAAAATGCTTGGAAACCTCACCATCAACAGCGGTTTGCTAGGGCGGCCTCAAGAAAACTGGGAGTTCTGTTTAGACTGCGAGACTTTTTTTCCTCTTCTCAGTTAATCCAGCTATACTAGGGTCTCATCCGCCCTTGTAATGGAGTACTGCTCTCATATCTGGGGGCTCTGGTTTCACCCGGCTATTGAATAGGGTTCAAGTCCAAAGCTAAAAGGCTTATAAAACTGTCCTGTACTTTCAGTTCACTTGACGCCTCTATCTTTGCGGCGCGATGTTGGTGGTTTATCCTTTCTATAGGTACCGCAGTGGCAGGTGTTTCGAGGAACTTACCACTCGCGTATACCACCTTTACGATCGCCCTCGTAGCACAAGGGGTGCTGTGTCTGCGCACGAGTTTTGTGAGGATATTGTTAATTTCAGGCTAGTTCGCTGCGGTGCTTCCTTTTTCCTGCCACCTCTGTTCTGTGGAACTCTCTTCCATGCTTCTGTGTTTCCTGCTGATATTTAATCTCCTCACTTTAAAGCCTGCGTCTGTTCTCATCTGCGTAATTTGGGCTAGTGGATGGAGGCGTGCAACACCCCCCTCCCTGAATAGGGCTCTGCCCGTGAGTGGTGTGACAATGCTGTAATCTATATATATATATATATATATATATATATATATATATATATATTATATGATATATATATAGTATATATATATATATATATATATATATGTAATATATAAGTATATATATATATATATATATATATATATATTGATATAAAGAGAGAAAGAAAGTTGGGCGCATATACCTTTTTCAAAAAATTAATTCAAATACGTCACTCGTTTCATCAAGCACCGTCATCTTCAACTCGTCAGCCACAGCCGCATTGTCAAAATTTACTAAAATCGTCGTCATCGTCATCGTCATCGTCAAATTTCGCCGATTAGGGCCACACACAATATATATATAATATATATATATATATATATATATATATATATATATATATATATATATATATATATATATATATATATATATATATATATATATATATATATATATAAATGAAGCTTTAAACGCTATCTCAATATATTTATAAGTTTTTTTGCCCTTTTATGGTCTTCATATTAACACACAAATTTTTTTAAAACTTTTTTAATAGTGACACATGTTATGATTTTCTAAAACCGTTTTATAATAATATAACATTTAAAGTTAATTACAGCACAAGCCTTCGTTCCCTTTATATATGGAACCTTTTTCGAGTGCTTATACTAAAAGTTCAAATTTTATTGTGAATACTTTATAGCTTCAGTTGGTTGGTTGACTGGAGATTCTTTTGTAGAACTGCATTGATGACATGATGGAGTTTTGAATGGAGTCTATTTTTACTTCTCCTTGCTGTTTGTTGAAGTTTTTTATATTTTTTATGCAATATGATTCTGCTAACCGTCTTTTTTGTTGGCCAACTCAAAGGTGTCATTTGGTCTATGTTGATATTATGGTTGTTTATTGATCTGTGATAGGTGAGAGCGGAATTTGTGTTATCTATTTTCAAATGTTTGTGCTTATCTGCTCTTCTGTCTAAGTCATATGTTCTCCACATACGAGATTGCAGTTATTGCAGAGAAGTGTATAATATAGCATTGGGAAGTTTTTTATAGAATTTCTATTTGGTATAAAAATCTTTTTTAATGGGAGGGTATTAGATTGTGTTATGGTAATGTTAGACACCTTAATCTCTTGGAACACCCAAATAAATTTACAATACATTATATATAGGAAACCCACATCAAACCCAAATTATACACACTGGTACTCGTCACACACACATAACACAAAAATTGGTACACTTTCTTCACTTTCCTCCGAGCACTTCACATCTGTTCTCCTCCCTTTTTTCAAACCGAAATCAACTTCCTATTCTATACCTTTAGAAAACTTTTATATCCACACTATGTAATAATTAAAGCCCTCAAAAGGGCGAAGAAAAAATTTTATAACCCTGTTAAAATCACTGAAACAACACAAAAATCTTTTCTCCCCTTTCTGCAAATCCCCCTACAAAAAAACAAAAATTTCATTCAAAACAGCATTATCATAACACCCTCTAACACTCTACCATTAAAAAAGATTTTTCTACCAAATAGAAATTCTATAAAAAACACATCACAATGCATATATACAGTTCCCTGTAATAACTGCAATCTCGTTTATGTGGGAGAAACACATGACTTCCACAGAGAGCACATATCGAGCACAGAACAAAATGACTTGAGACAGATAACACAATGTTCTCGCTCTCACTTTTATCACAGATCATTAAAACAACCATAATTATCAACATAGACCGTCAATGTACATTCCAATTAGGTATACATCGATGACCAACAGAAATGACAGGTTAACAGAATTCATACTGCATAAAATATAAAAAACTTCAACAAACAGCAAGGAGATGTAAAAATAGACTCCATTCAAAACTCCATCATATCATCAATGCAATCAACTGAAGCTATAAAGTATTTACAATAAAATTTGAGCTTTTAGTAAAAGCACTCGAAAAAGATTCCATATATAAAGGATCGAAAGCTTGTGCTGTAATTAACTTTAAATGCTATATTATTATAAAAGCTAAATTTTAGCATGTGTAACTATTAAAAAAGTTTTATAAAAATTCGTGTTTTAATATGAAGACCATAAAAGGGCAAAAAACTTATAAATATATTAGATAGCGTTTAAAGCTTTATTTATATATAAATATAAATACGCCCGATATTAAAATTCAAAATTTAAATTATCCCACACGAAGAAAATTCATCTTTTATATGAAGCAAATGATTACATCTAATCAATAATAAGAATCATCTAATAAGAAGGAACAGCTGCGCTTCATTAAATCATGCTTGAATAATTTAATTATACCAAAAACCCTCATACCAAGAAGTTTAAAAACTAACAATAGTGATCCGTTTCCTGAAATATATAAACATATACTATTGAACAAAATACGACAAATCCCAGTAGAGGTAAAGTTTTCATTTGAAAAGTGTAACATGAGATTTAGAGATTTCCAACAACAATGGTACGCAAATTACCTTGAGTCTCTCCAACAATTTACTCAACTGCTCAATCAAGCACATAATGAAAAGCAATTAATAGTTAATAAGAAAAAGATTCTGCTAAATAGAAAATTCGAAAAAATTTACGACAGTAGCCCTTGGGCAAAAAAATCCGCACCCGAGAAAATCATAAATAATTCAAACTACATCTTAAAAAAAGGAAGAAAAAATATTATCGGGCTACGATCTCTCATTTGCCCTCTGACAGAAAGACCCAATAAACCAATTTTTGCTAAACTTCGTAAAATGGAAAACTATAGATACAGATCGTTTTTACAACAACGACTTACTCAAAGGCATTCTTCTATCAAATATACAAAATACAATCAAAAACCGTAAGTTCCCACTATTATTTTACATAGCTTTATCTTCCATCACCAAACACAAAATATATAACAGTTACTCGCTCAGATAAAGGAAATAATATAGTTATCCTCAATACTTCAGATTTCATTAACAAATGCAGTGCTTTATTATTAGACAATAATACCTATTCTCTTTTAACAAAAAACCCTCTCAACAATTCTCAATCCTTATTTAACAGCAAACTAAAAACTATTCTTTCACACACACCCCAATTACACAACACTCTCAAATCAAACCTACCTAAAATTCCCCAATTCTACGGCATTCCCAAAGTACACAAACAAAATATACCTTTCCATCCCATCATTTCCAATACAGACTGTGTAACTTATAAACTCTCCCGCTGGATTTCTCAATAACTCACTCCTCTCATCAATAACATTTCACACACACACACACACACCTAAAAAACTCAAGAAGACTTCATTCTCAAAGCAAAAAAAAACATAAACCCAAAAGCACACCAATTTCGTAGCTTCGATGTGGTCCCTTTATTTACATCTGTTCCTGTCTCCCTCACTCTCACCCTTCTTGAAAATTTTATTACAGAAAACAACATCACTTTAACATACCCCTTTCCAATATTAAAACAAATTTTATTCACATTAGAACACAACTTTTTTAATTTCAATTCAAAATTCTATAAACAAAACACGGTCCTAAGTATGGGGTTCCCCACTCTCTCCTATCCTTGTCAATCTTTTTATGGAACTCTTTGAACTCTATTACATATTTCCCTCTTCCCTTACAGCTTTCCGGCACCATATGGCATCGGTATGTAGATGAAACCTTTGTCGCCATTCCCCTAAACAATAATCCACACGACATTCTAAATAACATCAATAACTTAATTCCAAACATACAGTTTACTTTGGAGACCTCTTCGAACAATAATCTTCCCTTTCTAGACACCTTAATCTCTTGGAACACACACACACACACACACACACACACACACACACACACACACACACACACACACACACACAAATCTACAATACACTATATATAGGAAACCCACATCAAACCCAAATTATACACACTGGTACTCGTCACACACACACACACACACACACACACACACACACACACACACACAAACACGCACACACACATACACACACACAAAACAAAAATTGGAACACTTTCTTCACTTTTAATCTGAGCACTTCGCATCTGTTCTCCTCCCTTTCTTCAAACCGAAATCAACTTCCTATTCTCTACCTTTAGAGAACTTTTATATCCACACTATATAATAATTAAAGCGCTCAAAAAAGCGAAGAAAAAATTCTACAACCCTGTTAAAATCACTAAAACGACACAAAAATCTTTTCTCCCCTGTCCTCAAATCCCCCTAAAAAAAATTAAAAAAATCATTCCAAAAAACATTCTCATAACACCATCTAATACCCTCCCATTAAAAAAGATTTTTCTACCAAATAGAAATTCTATAAAAAACACATCTCAATGCATATATACAGTCCCCTGTAATAACTGCAACCTCGTTTATGTGGGAGAAACACATGACTTCCACAGAAGAGCATATCAGCACAAACATGACTTGAGAATAGATAACACAAATTCCGCTCTCACTTATCACAGATCAATAAACAACCATAATATCAACATAGACCAAATGACATCATTAGTATACATCGATGACCAACAGAAAAGATGGTTAACAGAATCATATTGCATAAAAAATATAAAAAACTTCAACAAACAGCAAGGAGAAGTAAAAATAGACTCCATTCAAAACTCCATCATGTCATCAATGCAGTTCTACAAAAGAATCTCCAGTCAACCAACCAACTGAAGCTATAAAGTATTCACAATAAAATTTGAACTTTTAGTATAAGCACTCGAAAAAGGTTCCATATATAAAGGACCGAAAGCTTGTGCTGTAATTAACTTTAAATGTTATATTATTACAAAAAGTTTTTAAAAAATTTAACGTGTCACTATTAAAATTTTTTATAAAAATTCGTGTGTTAATATGAAGACCATAAAATGGCAAAAACACTTAATTTTTTTTTTTTTTTTTTTTTTTTTTTTTTTTTTTTTTACAGTTATCACCACCACTCACGGGCAAAGCCCTATTCAAGAGTGGGTGTTCTAATAGACTAAGGCACAAAACCTTCAACTAACGGCAAAAATTACGCCAGATGAGCAGGCAAACGCGGGCTTTTTAAAAAGTGAAGGAAGATTAAATGAGTAGGAAAGCACAGAAGATGAAGAGAATTCCAACAGAACAGAGGTGGCAGGAAAGAAGGAGGCACCGCAGCGAACTAGTCTGGAGTTGCAAATATCAACACAAAACTGCATGTGCCGACACAGCACCCCTTGTGTTACGAGGGCCGTCTTTATAAGGTTGTGGCACGCGAAGTGAAAGTTCCTCGAGCACACTTGCCGCTACGGTACCTAAAGAAAAGAGATGAAGCACCACATCGCGCCGCAAAGATAGAGGGTCAAGTGAACTAGAAAGGACAGGACAGTTAATAAGTCTTTTTGCCTTTGACTCGACCGCTATCCAAAAGCCCGGGTGAAACCTTGAGCCCCCCAGATATGAGAGCAGTACTCCATACAAGGGCGGATGAGGCCCTTTATTAACTGGTGTAACTGAAAAGAGAAAAAAAGTCTCGCAGTCCTAAACAGAACTCCCAGTTTCTTTGAGGCCGCCTTATCAACCGTTGTGTGAATGTGAGGTTTTTCCAAGACATTTTTTTTGTTTATGGTTAAGGCCAAGGATGTTTATATTGTCAACAGGAGAGAGCGAGAGAACCGTCGAACAGAGATAAGGAAAGTTAGAAAGGTGTCTAGAGAGGGAGAATTTGAAGAAAGTTGAGTTTTTAAAGATTGAATTTCACAAGGTTCAGAAGACCCCACCCGGAAATTCCTATCCGACAGCGAGAATATAGAATCGGAAAGATTAAGACGAGAGGGCAAATTCTAGAAGTAAAAGAGGGAGCAGAATTGGAATGAGTTGAAGAATGAAGGGTCGAGTCATCGCATATGAGAGAATCGAGTAGATGGGTGCAGGTGAGAAGATAATTAATGAAAAGTAGGAATAAATTAGGAGATAAGACAGAACCCCTGAGGAACACCACTATTGAGAGAAAAGGAAGAAGAAGTCGCCCCATCAACAACAGCCGATATTGAGCGATTTTGAAAGAAAGCTAGACATAAGTAAGCAAAGAGAAGGAGGAAACCCAAAGGAGGGGAAGCTTGGAGAGCAGTGACGCGTGCCATGCCTGGTCAAATGCTTTGGATAATGTCAAGCGCCACAACGAAGTCTACCCTATTCTAAGGGCGAAACGCATAAATCGTTAATAGGAGAGTAATATCACCAGTTAGACGCTCGAAGCGCCGAAAGCCGTACTGGCGATCGAAAAGAAGAGGAATGAGATTCCAAGATGGTCTAAGAAGTGAGAGTTAAGAAGGTTTCAAAGATCTTTGATAGAAATACAGGTGAGAGCTATAGGGCGATAGTTTAAAGGATAAGAGCGGCTTCCTTTTTTTCGGAATCAAGTTTGGCATGTGCGGCTTCCAACACTGAGGGAAAGTTTAGTATTGAGACATAGAGAATATAGTTTGAACGAGGGGGGGGCTCAGCCTCGGAAGCACACTCCCCTCAAAACTCTGGGAGGAATGCATCCGGGCCACCGCCCTTCCTAACGTTCATAGATCTCAGGAGCCCATGTCACTCCGATCAAATGTTATCATAGGCAGACATAGGAATCACCTGGAG
>JABUQX010084552.1:15000-36992 GCA_015478945.1 Trachelipus rathkii
GTTAGTTATGAGACATAGAGAATATAGTTGAACGAAGGGGGGGGGATAGCACAGGGAAGCACACTCCTTCAAAACTCGGGGAGCAATGCCATCCGGGCCCACCCGCCTTCCTAACATTCGTAGATTTCAGGGAGCCGGATGCAGCCGAAATCGAATGTAATCCAGGCAAAGGATAGGACACTCTGAGAGAGAAGGAAGGAGGATGAGATGCAGAATCCGTCCAAGGGTTGAGTTATGAGGAAAAATAGGAGGCCGAAGAGATTGGCCTTTTTTGTTGGAGAATTACCAACAGAACCATCAGAGCGAATAAGAGGAGGAAAGAATATGATTTCAGAAGTTGTTAGAGAATGTTTTTGGCAAGAGGCCAAAAAGATTTGTCAGTAGGAGAACCAAGGAGGTTAAGCGCACTTTCGGTATAATGAAAGCCCCCGCTTTGCTTCGTCGATAGAGTATCCCCTGCAAACGGATTTCTAGCAGAATGGAAATTAGCAAGAGTGATAGGAGAACGAGAATTTTTCCAACCCCGATCGCACTTGTCTCTAGCTGAATGGCGGCAGGAACAGCACGATCCGAACCATGGATTTGAGGAGAGAAAGATTTTAGTCGAAGAAGGAAATGAACCTGCTTCATCCCATCAACGATTACAAGCTCCTACCTTACCGGCAGAAGTCGAAGCGTCACCAGAGAAAAAGCGTCATTCCAATTATAGTTAGCGTAGAACAACGCAATGCCGCCCCAATCGGCCCGACAAAGGGCCGAAGAAAAACGAGTAGGGCAGGATGGAGTTGTTGAAGAGAGTATTAAAATTAAGAGTATAAGGTTGTGGTCAGATTAACCGATAGGAGCGAAAGTGTGTATTTTAAGAGAGAAGGACTAGTGGTGAAACATAAGGTCCAAGTGTGTTCAAGAATTGGTTAGGACGATCCGGAATGTGGTGTGGGTTCTTTAATTAGTTGCTCAGATCGTTGAGAGAATGCTGAATGATTCGCCTCCTCCCCACCTAAATCCAGGTATGAGAGGACCCCAACCATTCAGTGTTATGTACATTGAAATCCCCTAAATAGAAGGCCTCAGTAATTTGGATGAGAAGATATAACAGTCCTCGTGAGAAGTAGTAGGTAATGCAAAAAGGCGTGAAGTCTGTTCTTGTTAGGAAGACAGTAGAGAAGCACAAGATTATTGGTAGTAAGAAAGGAAGAAGATTTTAAGCCACAGAATATCGAAGTTGGAGAGTTCAAGATTCAACGAGACGTGTTTACGGGAGTGTTTAATTGTTTACATAAGGCACATACTCCACGCCTTCAGACGGAATTTATGAATAAGTTATAGTTGGATATATTAAAACGAGTTAGAGGAAGAATACTTAGGGTATCTAGGTCTCAGACAAAAGCAAAAGATTAAGGGTTAGAGTTAGAGTGGTGGTTATTCCACGGATGCAAAGTTAGAGTGCAAGCCACGGATGTTGGTGAAGTCAAATGAAAGCCCGCGCCTGTGCAAATCCGCCATCATACACGCACACACAGACAGTCACAACAACAAAAAAGAACAACAGACAGAAACAAACAAACAGACAAAACCCAAAAGAGAAACGAGGATAAAGTTATTCGTAAGCTAAAACCTAAATTTAAAAACTGGAAATTTAAAAATACGCTAAAACCTATATTTACAGTAAATATCTAAAATATGAATAATCCAGAAAGTTCAAAAACGCTCGCACACTCTCACACTCTCAAAAAAATTGAATACAAAAAAAGAAAAAAAAAATACCATTGATCAACTAAAAAAGTGGAAGCTAAAAAACTGTATAAATTATAATAACGGATATTCAAATACGTAAACGCCAAAAAACTAAGTTAAAAAGAATTTGAGGAAAAAAAAACTAGAAAAAACATAACCTAGTACTAGCTAAGCTACGTATTGCTTTCAACTGCCCAATCCTAGAAACTAACTATAAGTATCTAACATAACAAAAAAAGCTTCAAATTCAAAAATTAAAAACGGATAACTTATCTTTATAAGGTTACATCAGATTCTTCACATATTAAAACCATAATAGTTAAAACCACTTAAAACAGGGCATCACTTAATATACAAAACACACTTAATTAAAAAAAAAATAACCAAAACGATATAAACTACACACATTCCATTGGAGCTCCGATAAAACACAACCTGTCACCAACGCACACCACTATAAGCACTATATAGTAATATATATAACTATATATATATAAATATATTAAATATATGATATATATATATATATATATATATATATATATATATATATATTAATTTATATATATATATATATTATATATATATATATATATATATATATATTAGGAGGAGAGAGAGAGGAGAGAGGAGAAAGAGGGAGAGAGAGAGAGAGAGAAGAGAGAGAGAGAAGAGAGAAATAACAGACTTTGTTTGCAAATGTATAAACATGCATATTTTTATTGTTTGATTGGGAGACGCAAGACAAGACATGGGCGCTCACATTGTATGTTTCCGTGTGTGTTGAAGAAGTGGCGTTTCAGTGTCATAAGGTTAGTAAAAAACAATTCTTTCCGTTTTGGCAAGTGCGCATAATTTGGAGGGAAGCTCAAAATCACAGCTGTGATTGTTACTTTTTGTTCCTGTAAATGTGAGCGCTTTAATGTAAAAAACAAAAGGACTATTACCTATCCACAGGTAAGATCCTCAATACGTCCTGTGTCCAACGGGGTAAAGAAAATATCTGTTCCTTCCTGCTCCTGCAAACTTATTGATGTTAGAAAAGTAGTAGAGTAAAATCTTGTGACAATAATGGTGACGCAAAGATGATGTTATAATCCGGTGGTACTTCAATGATTTGGTTAAACACTTGGGCCTCTCTAAAGATTCAGCAGAAACTTTTAGCTGCAGGGTTGAAGGAAATATATGGCATCGTTTTCCATGGTTAGAGATAGAGAGGGAATACATTGAACAGTAATTTCTTTCAAAGAGACGATCTAGTTTTATTGCTTGAATGTCCGCTGGATTTCATAGAAATATTTCATATTCACTACAATACAAACGACTGGCTCACTCTTCATCGAACTCGTCGAAAAAGAAGTCTCAAAGCTTGCATTTCTCTTATAACGGAAAAGGTAAAATGTTTGCATTACCTGTGGAAAATTCTTGTCATTTGAAAGAGAGTTATGAAAATTTTAGAGATGCTCCTAAAGCAAATAAATAAAGACCATGGTTGGGACCTATGTGGAAGAATTTAAAGGTACTGCTCCATGTTTACTAAGAAGCAGCAAAGTGAATGTACACAAGCAATCCGTGTTTTTCCTATTGAATGGGATAGCCGTGATAGGAATTAAAAATTAAATATTAAAAAAGAATGGTTCAAGCAGAAAATCCTTACAGCCTGGAGATAAAAAATTGTACAAAGAGTGGGTTAGTAGATCAAAAAAACTTTTTAACTTGTTCCCGACTTAACATAAAATTAGGACATTGATGAAACGGTATGTGACGGCACTACCAAAAGATTGGAGGAAGAAAGTTTTAGACATCTTTGCACCAAAATTTCCTAATTTGTCAGAGCAAAGCTAAAGGAAGGAGTTTTTTCGTCGTCCAGACATTAGAAACTTATAAAGATGACGTATTTGAAACAAAGATGTGATTAAACAAAAAAAAACAGGTGGAGAGCATTCAAGACGTTGTGAAAAAACTCCTTGGAAACAACTAAAGATAGAAATTACAAAAATATCATTGACAATATGTTAATAACGGTATAAAGACCTGGGTTGTCACAGGGGCATTAAAGTCATTTTTTTACACTCACATCTGGATTACTTCCCAGACAATCTAGGAGCTAGCTTGTTGGAGGAGAACAGAAGACGATTTTCACCAAGATATAAAGGAAAATGGAAAGTGATGCGGGGAAAATTGAATGTCATCATGGATAGCCGATTACTGCTGGATGTTAAAGAGGGACAATCCACCTAACGAGCAAAAGCGACGGAAAAGTACCAAAACATGCAACGACGAAAACAGGAAATGATATTATGAAGACTGAATTTAAATGATATTTGTATATTTTTGCCTTATTTTAGATACACATTTTGTACTTCATATTTCTATTTAAGCGTTATAAATAAATTTTACTTATTAAATTTTTTGTAATTTTTAAAACTTTATACCCCTTATGTAAAAAGTCTTACGTGATGGAAAAAACAACTAAGGTCATATTTGAAATCAGGACAACAAATCAAATATAATGAACATTTAAAAGTGAAGACAATTTTCCAAAAGTTAAGTTTTGCAGGCCTGTGTTTAATTTTTAAATAAAATAATAAACTTTAACCAGTAACGGAAGACTGTGAAGATTTCTTATACATTCATACATAGGCTTACAAGAACTTAAAGTTTCATGATGATGGAAGAGATGCAATATCTGAGTCTTGTTCTTTTTTGCACAAATATCTAAAAATGGGTATAGTTAATTTAGATGAGACTGATTGGACTGGAAAAAGCAACTTTCGAAATGGACCAACAAAATAGACTAAAATTGACAAATATTACAATAAGGTTTTAAATAATCGAGTTTTAACGGGATCGAAAGTGTACGAAAGTTTGTATATTTTAAAGTAATAGGTACTTCAAATTTCTGACCCAAAATCTGAATATGAAAGAGTTAACTGTTTGATTATTGCCACTATTCTAAAAGGAACAGAAGGAAACAGAGTCAAACTTGATTATGTTCCATTTTTTCTGACAAAAGTAGGCAGATATGTTACTGTCAACTTTTTGACAATGATTTTGAAAATGTTCAGAAGAAATTTAACGGATTTCCTTCGCAGTTTTGTGAGTATTTAAATAGCTTTTTAAACTATTATCGCATGATAGAATCGACGTAGCAGTCTAATTTATGAGAAAATCTAGGAAACCCTAACTAAAGGAGGTCGAAAGCAATACAATATTGGTCAGGGATAATTGATAAGTTTATCTTTTGGAATGCAATTGATTTATTGTAAGAACACTACCTTGAAAAGAGAGAATAGAAAATGAGAAATATTATGTGGGATTCTTTAACAAATTAAGTGCAGCTTTCACAGAAATGATAAACAAGTCGAGAGAATTAAGAAGGAACCGCTTTTATTTCACAATGATATTTTTGCTTGTATTAGTTTGAAATTCAAAAAGAACTCAATTAGAAAAAATTCTCAAGTACTCTAATATAATACTTTCCTTTTAATTTAATAAATGAGTTTCAATTTTTAAAAATAAGAAGTATTGCATAAAAAAGGACACGCTCGTTTTTTTTACTTTTATAATTTACTTACTAACTGGGTTTCAGTTTTTAAAAATTAGAAACACTTCGTAAAAAAGGACGTTTTTAAATAAGCTAATTATAATCTACTGTAAGTTCCACTTACAATCATTTTCCTGAACATAAAAGGAATTGACCCTATAGAAATACTAAAAATATTTTAAACTGATGGTGATCTATTTAATAATAGAATATAAATATGATATAATGCAGAGATAAATATTAGTTTTATTCCAAACAAATTTCTACATTCTTTTCATTATAAAATTTAATTATTCTGATGATACATTAATTTTTTGTTAATTTTATTATTATTTTAATATCTCATAACTCTCAAAAATAATCGATGTTATTAAAACAATTCAAATTTTTGGAGTTGATACTTTTTATTTTGGAAATATGATCTAACATGGCAATCAACTCGAAATGGTTAAGAAAAATAGTGATAATATAAAGGGTAATGCAATACTTGACATAATGGCTAATAAAGGATTGATATGTTGACTGAAATATGATCTAAACAATAATAATCATCTAAGGAATGTTATCAAAAATGGTTATAATCATCTTAAAACTAACATGAAACTATAACATTCAAAATAAGACCAGTTTAAAGTTCCGAACCATATACATAATAATCCATCTCAAATGGTCATGCAAAAATGTTGAAAAAGCGCTCTTCCACTACCATCTAACAGATAGACAGAATCAAAAAAAGATCGAAATCCATAGATAATGCAAAAAATAATCTAAACATAATGACATCAAATGGGATTGATCAATAATATTATAAAAGTATCAGCGTGTGAAAGGACTACCTGGAAACTATAACGTTCAACATAAGATCAAAACTATAATAACCGGATCTAGCATGTGTTAAACAGATCGAAATGTTATGCGGTATATTCAAAATTGATATAGTAAAGTATATGAACTCAACATAGGAATCAAATATGGTACGAAGTGCACAAAGGATCGTGATGTCAAATGTTTACTCATCTCAAAATGTAAAGTTATTATTATTATTATTTATTATTATTTATTATTATTATTATTATTATTATTGATTAGTTATTATTATTTTTATATTAATTATTATTATTATTATTGAGTTATTATTATTATAGTGGATTATTATTATGTATTATTATTGGGGTAATCATGATTAAAACTGTAATTGCAATTGAAAGGGTGGGTAGTTGTAAATTATGGCTGAAATGTTAAATTATTATTAATTAATATTATTATTATGAGTGTTATTAAATTTTATTATAATTGATTGATGTTATTATTATTATTAATATTATTATTATATTATTATTTATTATTATATGGTTTATTTTATGTGATTATTATTTATGATAATTAGTTATTGAGGTTATTCATTATTATCTATTATTATTATTATCATTATTATTATTAATTATCAATGTTATTATTAATTATTATTAATTATTGAGTGTATTTATTATGTACTTTAATATTTCAGTTATATTAGTTAGTTATATTATATTATTATTATTGATGTATTATTATTATGTTATTATTGGATTAATTATTATTATTATTAGAATATTTGTGGTATTCGTACCATTTAAAAACAGTTACTTAACTATCAGAAAACTAAGAGCATTATTATTATTTTGTGTCAAATATATTTTTGTAAGTAATTTTCTTCAAATATAAAAAAGAATGAATAAAAAACAACAGAATAAAAGCACAACTGTGTTTTAGTTAGTTAGCCAGCCATTTGCAGATATCAGTGTGAAATTACTGTCCTGTTTATAATAATGTTATTCGGTATGAATGAAATTGTATAAAGTAATAGTAATAAACATAATATGAAAAATGTATGTGTCAGTAAAAATTATTAAGTGAATGTAAATTTATTCAGATGGTCTTTATTCTTATTGATGAAGAATAAAGTGAATTTAAAAGTAGAGGATGTGTAGATCAAGTGGCCTATAAACATATCGAAAATAAAGGCAAAATAATTATTACTTTTGAGTGCAGAAAATATTTAAAGGATTTCATTGAATAATCATCTGGTGTCTGGACATATTTTAGACATATTTCATTTACAAAGTTATTTGTGTTACACTTGTTGATTAAACTGATTCTGCAGTTTCAACATATTTGCAAATGGTATGTTTTTGTGTGGTTTATTTCTTCAGATTGGAGTTATATTATATAAATATAGATTTCATTTTATCATAGTCATATATAATATATATATTGAGGGTGATATATATATATAGGTTATATATACTATAGTATTATATTGACCAAGTATGATATATATATCAGTAGCGGCTCGTGAACCGAAAACTTGGGGAGGCACTTCAAAATAATTACACAATTGTTTAGTATATAGGTGTGAGGGTATATATATTATATATATATATATATATTTGATTACTAGAGTATAGGGATTTATATTTATATTATAGTATTTATTTATAGCGTATATATATAGGTATAATATATATATTAGGTATATAGTATATATGGTTATTTTGGAGTAGGTAGTTAGAATGAAAATGGGATACTTAAAAAAGGTCATTACGTAAGGTACTCACCGCAACTATAGTTGACTTGAGAACAGAAGATCAAATTCTTCTTTGCCGGTTTCTATGCTGCGAAACTTTAATTTAATATTTTCATACCCAGGTTGGATGATTTGATCACTTAATGTTAGAAGTTCTGTGTCTAATGGAAAAGTAAGGGCTCATTATGAACAGTCCCCCTGCCTTCACTCGTGCTTTCGTGAGGATGTCTTTGATACGATTTTTTAGGCAAGAAAAGACTATCTTTTCTAACAGGATGTCGTGTTGCCGGAATTGGGGGTGGCGATCAGACTGAAAAGTCTATAGATTCAGGAAACCCATCTTGTGAAAAAAACTACGATGATTTTTTGGTTCAATAATTTGGGAATGTCCCTGTGTTCGAAAGAGAGTTACCATTTGTTTGTCTAAATCATTGTTACTTCGAGGATTATGTATAATATCTTGTCAAAAAGATGACATATGTGCGCATTAAAGTTAATCTAAGGGGCTTCGTTCAGGAAACTTGTTTGAAGAGGTAGACGAGTTTTTGTGGGGGAATTTCTAACGTGGTAGGAATTTTTTCAAGCGGCGATAAATTGAGAATCTTGCGCTCATCTGAATGATGATGATATCAATTATTTCATAAAGGTTTCTCTTAAGGTGGCTTGACAATACTGATTCTTTCTCTCAACCCTCCCCCCTTCTCTCTCTCGTCGTGCTCTCTGGCTCCTCTCGTGCTTCGTTCCTAATTAAAAGACTTTGAGTATCTCAGTCTCTCTCTCTCTCTCTCTCTCTCTCTCTCTGCGATTCTGTCTTGATCTTTCTCTCTCGAGTTCAGGTCCACGGTCTCTCTCTCGAATATATAATATAATTAGGTATATAATATAATTAGATGAGGCGCTATGATTATATAATAGTGATATATATATATGATACTATTAGTTGAATATATATATATAGTGAGGATAGTCCTCGGGTTATTAATAAAGTTTGTGGTTTTTATTTAATTTTGAATAAAATAGTTTTCTTTATTTTTATGTTTGTTTCAGCATATATTGCAAACGTGGCAAATCTATTTATGACTAAGAGTTTGGCCAATTTTTGGGAGGAGGTTTTCCCGTTATGACGTTTTGCGGAGAGGAGGGCAATGTGGGTTGGAAAAATCCTCAAAATAGACATAGAATGGAAGAATCAGTGTTTGTTTTACGTTTGCGCGCATGACAAACCAGGTTTTGAAGAGGCATTATAATGGGTACGGGGCTCTCACATACGGAGGAACATAATCGACAATTCCTCCAATCAATGATGCCTTGGGATGAAAGAATAATGTGTGTCAGAATGAAAATAAAATGAATTTAATGTCAAATTTAGCGTCCGTGTAATTAACATTTTATAACATTATTTTAATAATCTGAGGCAATTTGAATTAAATTTTCATAATTTTTTCTTTTTATTTGCTTTTATTTTATATTTTTTTGAGAGAGGCCCTGCCTCCTGTGCTTCCTCTGTAAAAACCCGCGCCTGATATATATATATTATATAGTGTATATAATATATATATATATATATATATATATTTATAATGGGGTATAATTATATATATTATATATATATATATATATATATATTAATGATATATATTATAATTTAGTTTATATATGTATATTATATATATTATATATATTATAATATATATTATTATTATATGTATATATACCCGGGTATATAAGTATATATATATATATATTTAGTAAGGTAAATATTATATATAGTAATATATATATATTATATATTATATAATGATATAGTATATTATATATATATATATATATAGTATATATAGATATATATATATAGTATGATATAGTATTAGTTGATGTCGTAATAAAAGTTCGGTTATAAATATATATATATATATTATATATATAATATTTATATATATATATATATATATATATTATATAATATCTATATATATATATTTAGTATAAGAAATTCCACATGATAATATCATTATTTATATAGAGTATATATATAAGTATATCGTATAATTATATATATATATATATAATATATATATATATAATATATATAATATATATATATCAATAATTATATTTATATATATATATATGAGTGTGTATATATATGTATATAATAGTTTATATATATATATATATATATATATATATATATTAATATTAGGCATATAGTTAGTATGATGCGTTATATATATAAATAATAGTATATATATATATATATATATATATATATATATTTATAACATAATATTGTAATGCATATGATATATATATGTTAGGCATGAACAAGTGAAAATCTATGTATCTGGAAAAAGGATAATCGATCATATTAATAATTTGAATGAGATAGATAAAGAGCTTTAGTTCTTTTGTCTTTAACTTATACATACATTGTTAGGTCACATAGAATTAGTTATTTCAGTGATGATTTGTATTTAAATTTACACGCATCATGTTGATGCTGGGTTGGGGCTTACAACTGTCGCCTCAAAAATCAATTAGTGTTGGTAAATTCAACCTGGTTATTTTGGTTTTACAAAATACATTATTTAATGGTTAAATTTTCCCTGCCTTACGAGCGCGATAAGCATGGTTCCGACTAGACCTAAGGCCGACTATATCGTTCACAACAGTGATCAGGTGCGGCCCCCGGCTTTTTTAAAAGTTATCAACAGCTGAGCAGTGCTAGTTTCTTCAGCTAATCAAGAGCAGCAGGAGTCTGGTAACCCGGTCTTTTATATTAGCTGAAAGTTATTGAGAACAAGTCTTTATTGTTGTGGATGCCGAATTAATTCGATGGGGAGCAAACATACTGGTAGTGGCCAGGTGTGTACCGTACAAGCAATTATCCATCAGTCCATAGATGACGGTAAATGGTTGAGTGATCTTGAGAGTCATGGAGTTTGAAACTGAGAACATTCCTCGTTTGACGCTGAGACACTTGGCTAGTAATACAACCCAATTCCATTTAAGAAGAAAGTGAAGATAAGGAGAATCATTTAATTAGGTTAATTTTTTATAAAATTATGATATAATTCATAGTGTCAAAAATTTATAATAGCATAGTGAGTTCCCATGAAAATATACTCTTGGTTTTACGGGCATATCTTCAGAGACTAAATGTACTCTACCCACGGCCTATGGTCATGTTCTGGGCTTCCTTGGGACTTAATAGCACGGTTGGGAAGGATAGGCTAATTTAGGTTTAATTGTATTATATCTGTACTTAGATATTTTGTTTAATCTTGGTTATTGTTGGCATCGTTAGAAATATGTTTACATTAAATCGGGAAATTGTATCTCTAACTGTGCATATCTCTAGTGCGCTTATGCACAAACGGTCAACTAAAGGTATTTAATTTCAAATAAATAAAAAACAGTAATATTCAATAATTGTGGGCTAGATTGTAAATATTGTGTGGACATTGTTGCTATGTAATTTATTTAAATACATGCCCTTTTATGTATTAAAATAAGAGCGATATATAAAATATTTATTTTCTGCAAATATGTGTAATCACTATAATTTTAAATTTGCTTTTGTTGGTCAAAAAATACTAAGTCTTTGAATAATATTTGTTATGTAATATTTTGAAAATATTAATTTTAAATTTCATTTTGAGATGTCTAAGGTCACTCTCGAATCCTAGTTACCTGTGCGAGTAGATGTGGATCAGAGGACCGCAGGATTTTATTGTGATGGCAAACATTAATTTTGCGCAGGTGTTAATATGAACAATCTTGGTGATTCAGAGCAGAATCAAAGATAGGGGAAGTCCGAGCTATGATTGAGAGGAGTAATTTGGTCCATCATTTGCGTGCGATATGTAAAATCGGATTCTTATGCAACATGGAATTTAGTGGCCAGACTAAAAGACTGCCATGACGTAGACTTTCTATAAGTCCGTTGCAGAACTGCACTTGAAAGAACACGGTGATACTATATGGCTCTTTTCCGCAGCAAGATTGCACATTCCTTAAAAACAACTGACTTAGTAATATCACTCCTTGAATTCTATGATATAAAACATTGTAAATTTAATGCAAAGTGATAAATTTCTAGTGCGTATGAAAGACATTAATAGTTGTCCTGCAATATGTATTTTAGCGTTAAGGGGATAATGCAAACATAGATTTACGGTTTTCTCTGTATATTAACGCGCTTAGAATATTGTGTAACTCCATAGTCATATCGGAAGAGCTAATCACGTCTTCGCTGCAAGTCTATTGCATCTGTACAGTAACATTTTTCGATAGATCTTTTAAACTGGGTAATCAATTTTCATTCTTACCGCTGTATCGGTTTTCTCTATACACAGTTATCACAGCGCCACAGATACGCGTTACAGGTTTCACACGGCTGCGGAATACTTTAGAAATGCGAGATGCTGGATCTCTATATACACAGAGTTACAATTGGGCAGGAACTTGGATTTGCGTATGGTCCTATCTTCCCAGGAAGCGCAAACTTTCTCCACAAATGATAAAACATTACACTCAGCGTGATCTGTTAGTAAAACATTACGCGAATCTCTCTTACAGAAGAAATGGTGAAGACTATTCTTGAATGATCGGAAAGGCAATGTACACGAAAAGCTTTTAATATTTCGGATGTGGTGATCTAGTATTTATTGAGCTAAGTGGAAATGGCAAGCGATTAGTATATGATTGGTCCGGTCGATTGGTTCTTTTAAGGTACAAATCGTGACTTTGTGTATCCACTGAGCCTCCAGTACAGTTCAGGTTAGGCTTTAACTCGTACGACGATTCCCTGCAATGCACTTAAATAAACTTGGCTAAACATAAACATCTTGAATTTTAGAAACTCAGAAATTCTATGTTGCCAATGGTGTCGTGTTCAATTTTCTCTACACAGATATTCAGATGGCATCATGACTCGAACAACTTGTTACCATCGACACTGTGGATACTTATTATTTTAGCAAGGATGAAATCCATTCTCTAAAACTTCCTAAAGTATGATTATTATCTGCGCGAGGATGCTCTTTGTCCTTGAACTGTTCATATATCAGGTCTAACATAAGTTGTGTGACGAAGGCGACGCACATTAGTTTTGCCGAAATATTCCTAAAGCATACAGATTATAGTCCTCTTGCGGTTTTCGTTATAAATGATTTTATTTTTTATAAGTTTTATTAAAATATGATTTTGCTCTTTTCAATAACTATAAGACTAATCATCGTTGTGTACTTGTAATTCTGCGGAAACTAGTCTTCAAATATAGAGTGTGTGTGCTTAGATGATTAACTGTCGATACTTACTTACCCTTCTTATATATTATGCCGGGATTGGTGGTGTAACACTTGATAAAATGTTTTCTCTACAAAGTTGTGATTCTTTTAGTTTACTGGGTAACCGGATTCTGGCGCAGCCTGTTCTTTGTTATACCTCGGGGCTCAGACTCGTCTCACATTCCTTCTTGACTACACGCATATTGGCGTAATACGAGGTGGACATCTAGGCCCTTGTAGATGTATGCGTATATAAGGCTGTGTTTAGCATAAGCCTTCCCTCAATTGGTCATCTGGGCTGCAAACTTGCTCTTTCATTATGCTAAAATCTGTCTATTTTTCGGAGTGGGTCTTAGCTTAAACACACACTAATCCTGATTGCGCTGACAGGTTTGTTTGTGGCGAGTTAGCTCTCATCTGAGATTTAATTTGGTTTGTCGAATATATATTTATTATGCGGTTTTGATTTGCTGAGATAATTTTTTCACCATCAGTTCTTATAACGCACATTAAATAATGTTTAATCTGTGTGTTCCTTCTCTAAAGCTATTTTTTGTATAGTGTTAGAGTCATTGGTAAGTTTATTAACTTCATTCAACTAATTTCTCGTGAACTCGCGTAATATGGCGCTTATATCTATATAATGGGAAGATATCGCATTATGCTTGTTCAATATGTTATTGGATATATCCCTAAAAAGTGCATATATTTATCGAGCAAAGTATAATTCTATTTATAATTATAAAAGAGTTTGCCACTGTGCTAGAAAGTCTTAGTGGATTGACGACTGTGCAACGTAGTCTCTCCAATAAATTTTGATGATGTAAGAAAATGTAATTTTCAGGGCTGAAATGACTAGTAATAATAGAGGACAGTTTTTTTTATAAAAGCGTAGCAGAGATTGGAGCTAGGGATACGTTACTCCCATATTAATATTTACACATTTGGAATGCGCAGGGTATCATATGTAAGTTTTTTTATAGACACACGACAAATTTAGACTGCATCTGCATCAAATCTGGATTTAGATATTTCCTGCTGATCATAAATTCTGTCACTCTGAGAATTCATTCACGAGCGAATTCATTTTGTATTGGAAATTGCATGGTAAGGTAATATTACCTTCCTAAACCAGAGAAAGGATCTTATAAAGTCTTTTAATTGTTTATTTTGTGTATTTTTCTATTGGTGGAAATGTCTCCTATTTTCATGTGGACAAATAGGGTGAAAGTAGGTAGGGCGAGTCTTTCACATATATATACTTAACAATTTAATTCATATTGTTTTACATGCATTTATAATTTTTCATGGGTACAGTAGACTTCAAGATTTAAAATATTCAATCTAGGAAGTTCAAAACACTTTATCTAATAGGCAATTATTTAAATCACAAAGAGAAATGTGAATGTAGGAGTGATTTAAAATAGTTTGCTCCTAGATATCAAAGAGTGTAATAAATTAATAAGAAATGAAAAAATTAGGTGTCATAAAGATCGCTGAGAAGACCTGAAGGGTCCTTGGCTCTCATGGAAATTCTAAGTTTGGAATATGACTACAAAGAGTCGTTGACTGATGCATAAAATTATCTTTTGATTGCTTCCGGCGTATAGGTACAATTTAGGTAATTGACGACATTTGTAATGATCGAAGTTTACTAATATTTAAATTTTTTTTGTTTAAATATAATCTTTTAAGGGAAAAAGAATATCTTGAATGCTTGATAAACTAAATAAGTCAGCTTACAATTATTATTTAGTCTTCTAAAATATGTTATATGAGACGTATTTTTTTAGCTAGATTTCTCTAAAACTGATGAGCGGAAAACTTAAGGGTGATTGGGTTCTTTTTAAAACCTTGGCTTATACTAGACGATTTAATTCTGCCTTTGTTTTATTAAAGAATAACTTTTTGGATTCGACGCGGCGTACCTTAATTAGGGATTATTATTTTTATTCGATAAGGAAAGGCTCAGCAAGCTCTCTTAAAATACCCTCGGTCATAATACATAACATGGTTGTTTTTATAATTATATGTGCTTTCATACTCTTTCTTCTTTTTTCGTTCTTCGTATTTTTCAAATATGTTCAACCATATTTCAATTGCTCGTTTCGTATGTGAGAATTTTTATTTCCTTAAGCATTTAAAAATAAATTTTTATATTAATTTATTATAGGATTAAAGACATGCATTTTTCTAAGATGACGAAAAAAGGTATTCTTATCATGACCGGTGCCAAATAAATTCCATTTACAATTCATTCCAAAGCCTGAAACATGATAGCACCAATTTATGAAGTTGTATATACTTATTTTTGTTCTAACCAGCACAACCATCAGAAAAATAGTAAACTTTGGTGCAATTTAGAAGAATAAGACTTATGGTATGCAAAAGTTTTTTGAGAAATGAATGAACTGAAAATACTGAATTGCTGAACTTACGAAGTGCGTGAGTCGCGATCCCAACATACATTACCTGGATGGGTTAAAGGATTTCAGAATTACTTCACAATTTTTTTCAGTCTCCTCAACTAGAATAATATTCAATTAGCTACCGCTTTTTAAACGAAACTCTTTATTAGATAAAGTATCAATAAGTTTATATAATATGGATTCTATTTTACTAGCGACATTATTTAGGAACATTTGATTCACCTCCCTACAGCTGGGGTTATATCTATTTATCCTGAAATGCTACATTTTCCTGAGCATTGAGCCTATGCGGTGCCCCACTTGGAACCATATTTATTTTTCTTATATCTACATTAGAAAGTTGTATACAATTTTCATTATGAATTTGATTTTCAGTAGGAAGACTTCTGTAACCGTTATCTAGATGGGAAGATAATGTCCGTTGGTCCTTGTCCAAATTGCATTATGTCAAATTGCTAGAAGCATGGAATTTCATCATTTAAAATTTGAACAACATGTTTAAGTAGGTTATCAGTATATATGTTTTTATAATTATTAACTACTTTATATTCTAGCCCTTTTCCATATTACTTATATTAACTAAATATGCAATATTACCAGCATTTATGGTTTCTCTTACTGCTACAAAAATATGAAATGAAACTTTATTTTTAGTCATATTTACTAACCCGCCCGACTGCATACCGGGTGGCTTTACAAGTTTTCCTAAGTCTGCTTTGTAGTCCTTTCATCTGACGAAGCAGCTCTGTTTGTATTTCATTATTCTTTTCTTGAGTGATTTCTTTGTTTTGCGACCTTGTGGAAGGTTTTTCTTTCTCTCCTTGAACAGTGTTTACATGCTCCCACATTTCTTTCTGGGGGATGTTAATAGGAAAGATTTTTGAAATTTAAATTTTAATAAAGATTGCCTGCTATCTTTACTAGCTTGGCTATATTTTTGTCTTCTGTGAGAGTCATAAGGCTTATTTGGATTGTTGAAGGATTTCTGACAGAAATAATTCCTGATAAAATTTTTAATTATTTCTATTAGGATGTAAATTTTGCTTAAAACACTCTTCACATGATATAGATACTCACTAGGTAACTCATCTTTTGTCGCATTCTTTCTCTGAATATCTCTCTTATGCGGTTTCTTAATTCTGGCGTATAGGTTCTTCAATCACATCTATCAGCCTCTAATAGCTATTTCTTGCAGCGGAAATTTGATAGTATTCACAATTTTGCCGGACAAAGTAGAGGCTAATAATCGTACTCTTTTCTTTAGGTCTGTTGCATTTTTAATTTAAATACTGTGGAGGTTGCATGTGACCATTATAAGACTTGAAAGTCGTCAAAGTGAAGGGTATCCGAAGAGGATATGCTGTTAGTCTTATCCCCCTTTCGAGTGGGATAAGATGGTGAGAGTCGATGTTTATTTATCCTAGAAGTGGCAGCGATTGCATATTGCCTTTCCTCTTTAGACACAGAAGAAGAAGAGGACTAGCTTCTGGTGGGAGATTGCGTCTTTAGAGGGGCTGAGAGTTTCTTACGATTCAAGAGGGTGTTTTGGGGGAATTAATTTTTCCCCTTCGAAATCATGGGAATGTCTTTGTAGTAACAGACATTATGAAGTAGAGATTTCAATCGTTTTTCTATGGTTCTTGTTTTACGAAGAAATTGGAGCTTTGCTCATCTGAGGGGGGTACGGATGGGGATAGAAGAGTGAAAGAGAACGCAGTTGAGTTCTTTCTTTTTTTCTTTCAAAATGCCTTTTTTCTGCACAGTGTTTAACTATCGGTTTAAAATTTTTATATTTTATGAAATGACATTATTAGCTTTATGAGTGCGAGGAAAACTTAAAAGAGATATGTGATGTATACTTCCACACAAGGAAGGACGGAAACATCTGTAAAATTACGGTAACTTAGGCTGTTGAGAAAGTTATGAAAGTACATCAGAACATCGAACCCTGTAGGGAGTAAATATCAGATTTGTCATAGAAATAATATGAATTTATCTTGAAAGCTTTATTTATTTATTGTCTTTATTTATACATCCAATTCTAGATCAAATAATTGCAGTTATTATTTGCGATAAAAACGCCTATTCTTTTAACAAATTTTAAAAGTCATATTTTACACGAACATATTGTGTTTTCGATTCTAAGATCTATCACTCATAATTAGTGCTATTGTATTCAAATTCAACCGTGGTTTCAATTTGTTTGATCAGCGAAGAATAATGGTGTAATTTATATACTTTGAGAGGGATTTTTTGCTGCTCGCTCTCAGAACGCTTCAAGGATTGCGGCACTTGGGCATGATATAAGTCCGTAAAATGTGTACGTTCATACAACAGTGTGTATCATCACCCATAGTTTGAAACAGCTTACAATCAGTGAGATTGCCTGTTTGTTTCACCTACTCAACGCGATCAGAGAGAGTACTGAGCCACCTCTTTTTAAATAAAAACCAAAGGTACACGTGTTGTCTTAAAATGAGATTATTCGTGTCTATTAAATTTATTTGCTACTTGTATTCTCTATGCAGTACTATAATTGTGTGTGTGATGAATACGAGTACACATACTTCGTACTAGTCCCATAGATAACTCGCGTAATAGGGCCTCCTCCTCGAAAACGTCAAATATAAAAATACTATACTCCGTCCCAAAACTATTATATTGCACAACAGACTATACTCATAAAAGATTATTGCCTAATGATTTGTCACAATAATTAAATGATTATATATATATATTAATGAAAGCAAAAATTAAAACTAAAGAAATATTATTATTAATATATTATTATGATTTTACTAAAAATAAAATAAAAACTAAATAAACCTTATTTTTCAATATTATATAATATTATAATAGTAATATATATATAATTATGATAACATAGGGTAGGGGGTATATATTAATTAATATATAGTGTAAATATAATACTGATATATATATATAATTAATATAAATATTATATATAATAGGGTATAGGTATAGTACTATTATTAATATATATATTATATATATATATATATATTATATATATATATATATTACGTATAGTATATAAGGGTATATATAATTAAAATAAAAAAAATTAAATCATAGAAGATAGAGTATAGCCGGGCAGTGATATAGAGGTATAGAGTATAGATAGAAGAGATGAGTAGATAGGAGATAGTAGAGAGAGATGAGAGAGATAGTGAGATGAAGAGGGAGAGATAAGATGTGAGGTTAAGAAGTTACTTAAGACGGATGTACGAGCGCTAAGTATAGGGTAAAATTAGTAATGTAAGGTAGTGTATGTGAAACGAAAAGTGACGAATAAAAAGTAGAGGATGTGTGGGTTGTGAGAGTGACGGCGTAAAGACTTTCAGAAATTCATAAAGAACACATTAATTTTGTAGTAATGAAGCGACTAAGCTGAACTATTTCAATTACTGAGCATCGCGTAGGTCAGATATTTAACGTTGATATAATTGGGGTGGAGCTGGCGAGGTAGGTCCGACGCAGTTTTTCATTTTAGCGCCCTTGCATACTGCACCCTCCTTTTTCAGATACAATGTATATATAGTATACACAAGTATCATTACGTTCCATATACATTCCCATCTTCGAATATTAGTCGTATGGTTTGGATAATGTTTGTGAGGGTCGTAGTGTAATAGAATACTTTAAACCTTTTATTATATTCTCTTTTCGATTAAATTATTATATAATAATAGCATATTTAAAAATATTTAGTATTTATTATTCGTTTTTTTGTTTTTATCCAGATGTATTTCATGAGGAGTGAACTTATTATAAGTTAGTAAACATTCAGTATAGGAATGTCTGAGGGTAATTAGTCTGCTTCCTAGCGGTGATCTGACCTGACCTATATTACACTGAAGCCAATCTCAATTTTGACCCCAATGAACAGAAAATAAATAATTTCAACTCCGTAGAACTATCTGTTTGTTAAGTCGTATCATAGATTGCTACCGCTATGAAAACACTTATGTTTATTGATGTCCGTCTCCGGTCACGGTGTTATGCTCATTATATTATGTAACTTTTTTTCAGTATATAATATAATGATCGCGGTATTATATAGGGGTATTGATATTTAGTAGTATACGTATATAGCTTATTAGTACTTATTTAGGGGGCTTATTACTATATAATATTTATCTTAGTAAATTATATATATATATATATATATATGATATGTTATATATATAGTGTAATTGTATATAAATATAATATTTATGTAATATATATTAGGTTATATTTTATATATATTACTATTATATATAGGTATAAGTAGTATAGGGGGTAAAATTTATATTTATAGGTATTAATATAGTCTATATCTATATATATAGTATATATATAGGTATATAATACATTTTGAAGCTTAGATCGTTAATATAACATATTAATTTATTAATTAATTGGCGTATATAATGAACATTGTCGTGTATTAAGATTAATAACTAGAGTGTGGTCAAGCTTGGCATACAGGATCGCCTCTACCTTGTCTAATACAAGGTGAAAGCTGCTGGGTCGCACATCGAGCAAACACATCACCATAAGATCAAGAAAAAAAAAATTCCATTGAACTATAGATGATCCACTCGGCGCACGCGCACTCGTTCGAACGCGGATTGATTGAATGCCTTATAGATTATATGTGTTGTTGTTCAGATTGGTCTTGAATTAATAGTAAAATCAGCCAACCATCAGTGCTTCGTGTTTCCCCATTCAAAGACTAATTTTGTAAGAAGGAAGTAGTTTTCTTGTTAATCGCGTACACTTGATTGCTATCTTCATATTGGCTGCGTGCCGGATTTTTTATTTTATTAGTACTAGGCATATGCAGGTTGAGTGGCAGCTATAGGATATTTATTATCATAATATATATTATATATATTCTATTTTTATATATATTAATACTGTATATATATATTCCGTATGATATTATGACAGCTATTTGTTATTTATATATGGTTGCGATTAATTCGAGGATGAGGCTTTGAGTTAAGTACATATTATGTATCATAGACATATATTATATATTTATTATTATTTTTGATCCGTTCTTCTTTATATTTGATGAATTATTGGGTTTTTTACTGATAGCTTGTTTATATATTTTTATTATTTTTATTTATTTTATATTGTACTAATATAATATAGTATGTATGGGTGCATAATTTATTATTTACATTTTATATTTTATATTTTATATATCTATTTATTTGTTTATCTTTATTTTCTTTCATTCTTTTCTAGTACGTTTTTATGGTTATTAGGGTAGTCATTATTATGGAAGTTATGTTTTTTATTCATGGTGCTTATTGCATATATTTATATTTATGTTTATTTATTGGTTTGTATTTATATTTGTATATTATATCTTATATTTGTTAGAGGATTATTATTGTTTAGTATATATATTTACATTAATTTATTATATTTTATTAAATATTACTTATATTAATTAGTATATACTTTATTACGGTCATAACTTAGGATGTCCTTAGGAAATCAGATCTCAGCACATGGTGAAATATTCTCAGGGGTTATTATTATTACTAAAAGAATTTAATACATTGCATGTATATTGTCAAATTAATACTATATACTGTATATATAGTTAGGCTAGTATATAGTAGTATAGTATTAGGTATATAGGTATAAGCTCATATAGTAAGTATATCACTACTAGTATGAATATATATAGATATATAATATATTAGGGGTATAGCTATAGGTAATAGTATAATATATTTCACGACTTTGTGTAAAGTGTGGAATTTGGTCGTAAGTGAGTAGATTTATTATTTTCCTGTCTGTTTTTATTTTTTTTATTTTAAAGTTTGCAGCCGTCTTGGTGTCGAGTAGACTCTGGACGAATAATAGATTTCCTGATCTGTTTGGCATAGGCGTACTCAGTCAAGGTTACGTTTGAGTGAACGGGCAAGTGTTTAATCAGTAGTTTATATAAGTTTAGGTTTTCAAAAAATAAGGTTAATTTTTAATTAGCATAATTTAATTCTACGGTGTATCTTACTCTGCTTCAGACTTAATATTTTTTCATCTCGTCCTTTTATCTGGTTCAGTCGTTTACGAGTCACATTTTTACTCTACTCTCTCTGCTCTCATTCTGCTCTCTCTCTCTCTCTCTCTCTCTTCTCTCTCTCTCTCTCTCTCTCTCTCTCGTTTCTCTCTCTTTCTCTCTCGTCTCTCGTTTCTCGTCTCTCTCTCTCTCTCTGGGGTTTGTAATCTCGTTGCTCTCTCTCTCTCTCTCTCTTCTCTCTCTCTCTATCTTTCGTGCTCTGACGGGGCATTTTTTTTGTTGTCGGCTTTTGAGGATGCGGGCACATTGGGTTTTAGATACCTGCATTTTTAACTGTGCTTAAACCAGTGGGTTTTTGGTTTTTTTTTTT
>JABUQX010084553.1:0-17500 GCA_015478945.1 Trachelipus rathkii
CAGAGAGAGATTTTAAAGGTGAAATATAGCGGGCAAACAAGTATATCTCTAGATGGAGGATAACAAAAAATGAAAGACAGTAAAGAAGTGTGTAAGGCTCATTTGGTTGCCAGGGGTTTTGAGGGAAACAATGAAGAGTTAATAACTGAAGAGTTCATAACTCACTCTCCGCTACAGCGCCAAGGTTCAGGTGATGTGTTGAGATTGTGATTAAGAAGGAGGTTGGGAATGTCACTCTCTGGATGTGAAGTCGCATATTTCAGTGTGATAGAATTTAACGAGGTGGGTATATGTCCCTCATCCAAAGAAGCAAAGAGGAAGCGGTATATACGGGCAATATACCGAAGACAGTGTAGCAGGTTGAAAGCGCTTCAAGAGCCTGGTATGAGAAGTAGTGGCTGTTATCAGGAGTTTAGGGGGAAATAGGTAGTCATGGCCTGAACCTGTTTTTTTTTATGTGGAAGGGGGGGAGTTATTTGATGGGAGTATGTGTACCAGTTGATGAATTTTTGCTTTGAGGTTCTTAAGAGGTTCACTAGGATGTCGTTAATCAGGGGATGAAAGAGAAGCTGAAAATAGGCAACGGAAGATGCAAATGGATTTAAATATATGAGGTGTGACCTATTCACATGAACAGAAGGAGTGAGATACTGGTTGGAACAGAGAAGTATACAGAGAGTGCAACTGTGCCCGGATACGAGGGAGTGTTTTGGGGGGACAGGTTAGATGGAAAAGAAAGAATTAACCATGTATAGATCTTTGGTTATTTGGTGGGTCAGATGAATTGGTTGTGTGGACAGACATGCCAGATTTTATGTTATAATGTAGTGAAGAAGTAGGTTTTTAAGTGGTGGAATAGGTGAAGTAATAGTGAGAGCTTATAAACATTATAAAAAGGAGCAAAGATGTTGATTTGGGGATATGGCTGAGTAAGTTAGATAGTGCGGAATGATTCAGGTGGGGTATATACATGATGCACTTCAAAATGGTATTTGGAGGCAAGTGTGATCCTCAGGGGTTTAATATTGCTGCGTTTGAATAGAATGATGGGAATATGGTGTCCATTCCTTTTTTAAATCCAGATGTATTGAAGATGAATTGCATAGGTCAACAATTGAAGCAGAAGCGATTTTGCGTTTATTGTAAGATTACAGGCGGTCATATATGTTGGATGGAATGTTGGTACGCTAAACTTTATGGGTGGAAAGGATTGTAATTGTGAGTGGTTGTTTTACCTTGATAGCTAAGATCATAAAATGCTATTGTTACATAAAGTACTTATAGCAAAAGCTTGATGGATTGACATAGCGTGGATCTAAATGGATGACAATTAGGAGGATTTCGTAGAGTTGAATGGGTGGATCACGAGGCCCTAGTTAGATGCTGTTTTACCTAAAGAATAGGTGGGTGCAATGAGGATAAAAGTATGTGGATAAGGAAGAAAAATTGGTAGGGGAGCGTAGAAAAGATTATAAGTTGATAGTTTTGTCCTTTGCTTCTTAGGTTCTATTGGTGGGTTCGATCAGCATGATTCGCCTGGGCTTTGAAGGCTTGGAAACATGATAGTGAATGAGAATGACCATGAGCATGGCGCTCATCCATGTTTGATTTATCTTTCTTGTTCGTTTATTATAATATATTCTATTTTTCTATTCGAGATATTGTGACTCCTGTATTTTATAAATCCAATTTCTTTATCACCAACGCTTTACGAAAGTTTTCAGATTGGGGTTGTGATGTAAGGGGAGAGGAAAGTAGGCCAGGTTTTTGGAATATGTCCGGTGCAGAGGCAATCTTGTACCAGGAACTTTTGTGACAGGGTAAATGTTTTAACGGAGTCCTGTAGTACTTTTCCTTATCTAGATCACTCCTTTCTTTTGTAAATATAATTTTTCCATAATTATTTCATGTTATATTAACTGCAGTAAATAATATAAAAAGGCCAAACATTATTTTTTAATGGGACTTCCTTCTGGAGGTTTGGCTCGATTTACTGGAATATACTTATAAGGTAAGATTGGCTTGGTGAGCATTAATTTATTGTGCAAGGTTTGAGTTTGTTTGTTAGGGAGAATTTCTTTTTTACAATTAATATATATATATACTATATATACAAATATATATATATATATAAATATATATATATATATATATATATATATATATATATATATATATATATATATATATATATATATATATATATATTGTAGAGAAAAATCTCTACCTACTTTTTCCTTCTATGTTACAGAACTCCAGAACTTCAAATATTTATATGATATGATAAAAGCAAAGCAATATTAACATCTAGAGAACGTAAGCTAAAGATTGTTTAAGTAAATGGTAAAAAAAATGATGAATGGAAAGATTATGTAATGTAATAGAATTCCAATGTTTTTTTTTTAGTTCTTTCCTAATGAGTCCAAGTTGCTCCTCCATGATTATCCACATGTTTTTATACTGAAGATTATTTTATTTTACGAAATCTATAAGGCCTTTAATGGTATGTTGAAAAATTATTTCTATAATTTAATAATTAAAATATTTATATATGAGATTAAAATTTTTATTAAGAAAATATCTATAGTTTAGCCATTTAACATTTTATAGGTCAATCATTGTTCCATTCCATTTACCACAACGATTCTTTTATGGCCTCTAGGAAAATCTAGGGGTAGGTGAAAATTTATTAAATTTATTATTGAATGATAAACGAAAAAAAAAATTACAAAAACTATAGCTTTATACGATAAAATTCCTATTTAGTATTTAATATTTCTAGGTCATCTGGTTAGGGAATTGTTTGACCAGGTATGGACCTTTTTATCTGGTTACAGATTTAATTGATCCAGTTACGGATTTGCTTTGAGCTAGGCCGGGACCTGCTTTGATCTGGTTACGGATTTATTTGATCTAGTTACGGACTTTAAAACCAGTTACAGATTTGTTTGATCCGGTTATGGACTTGTTTTGAGCCGGTTTAAGACTTACTCTAAATGAGTTTACGATCATTTTAAGGCAAATGAAATTATCTAATATGTGTGAAATAGTAGGAAGGAAATTATTTGACACTTTTACTTTTAATATTTTTTTTAAAAGAAACAATTAGCAAAACCAGTTGGTGAAACATTATTGAACATTAACTATCCTGGTTTATTTGTGTGAAGTGTTTATTTAAAGAAAAGAAAACAATAAAAACTAAGTGTTATTACTAGTAACAATTTCAAAGCAAACAGAAACGTGACTGTGATATATATATATAAAATTACTTAATTAACGATATAGTGTTGTTTTATCTTACTTTATCAATACTACTGTATATATCTTATGGCTAGAAAGGATATTCTATATTTCTAGATTTATAAAATTTGTTATAGTAAAATTTATTAGTAATTATTATCTATTCTATTATTGTTAAGGGAATTAATGGGAAATATGGAATGAAAGTCAGTACTGAGTATAAAAGAGATTTTTTGGGGAATCAAATTAATTCTATATTATCTTATTACCGTATGAATGGAGCGAATTATATAGGGTTATTCATATATATATATATATATTAAATAAGATTTGGAAACCTTTATCATATTATTTTACCTTAAAGCAATATTTTTACTTATTGAAAAATTATTAGATGCTGCAAATATAGGGTTTTTGAATTGAAAAACAAGGTAATTATTTATGGTACTTTTATTTTATTTTATTATCCATTTTCCGTTGCTTATGCTTTGCTTCGCGGTGACTAATCTTATTTTTATTTTTCTAATTTGCATATACCTTGTGGCTGCGATATTCCTTGCATGAGAATTAATCCATCATTTCATTCCATTCCCATCTCATTGTGTGGTGTGCGAGTGAAAGTTGTTTCATCCATTAGTGAAATGGAGTACGGCCTTTTGGGCCCAGCGGGCCGCTTTGTTTTGCTCTGCTCTGCTCTGCATGATTCTTTTTCTACGTAAGTTTACATTCCACTATTTCACTATTACAATTATTTTATTTTCTAATTATTTAATTATATTCTTCTCCATCCATATATTTAATATTCTGCTGCATTTGCTGGTGTTGTTCTTCGAGTCTGGTTATTTACCCCCAGACTTTTGTAACATTTACATTGGTAGGACGTCGTATAGTTCTACTCTGAAGCTCCTTTTTGCTCGCCGCACCGTTATACTTATCCAGTGTTCTCTATTGAAATTTTGTTTCGTCATTCTTCTTCATTCCTCTTATTTTTTTATATTTTTTTTAAATCATTGGCAGGAGACTGCAACCTTCATTCGTCGTCAATTATACTGCTGATGTTAATACACATATCATTTCTGTGACCTTTCAAGTGACCAACGCGGATATTAGTTCCAATGCCTCAATAGAGGTGCGCCTGAATTATCAATTACCACCGCCCTTCTATTATATTGACCTACGTCAATCAGGATGATCCCCATTATTCACCGGTTTTTTATATTTACACTTCTACATTCCAGCCTCATTTTTCGGCCTGAAGCCACTCACCGGTTTCGAACCCACGCAAGATATTCAAATCTCCATCGTAATGATCAATGTTATACAAACGAGATGTATAGCCATGTCATCAAGGTCAACCCCCACAGCTGTACTAACAATAACAATTACTAACATTAGCTGTGGCTAAGTAAGCTTTCAACAAAATCAGCAAATACTGCAAGTACTTGCACAGCTGATAAATGCTTTCTTCCTGCTGAAGACTCAGCAGGAGATTCTCCCATTCCCATCTACTAACTCTAACACTACTAATACTTGTACTAAAAATGAAGTTTACAGTAAAGAGCATAATACACCACAAAGACCTCCTCAGTCAACATGGTCTAGAGGTGAGGTTGAGAGCCACCTAAATTGCACTTACTGTAAAAAATCTGGCCATGACATTCGCACCTCTGCAAATTTCGTCCCTATTGTAGGTTTTGTGGAAAACGGGGACATTGTCTACAAGATCAATGCTATTGTTAGACAGAATTAAACGGTTCCACGTAGGACGGATATAGGAGAACAGGCAACACATAATCAATAATTGTCTGTCAACAGGAAAACAAATATCTACTATACAATGACAATTGACGAATGTCTGCGGTGAAAGGAAATACAATTTTTTGGAATTGAAATGTCTCCCTAATGGATAGCTAAAAGACAGCACAATCAAACAAAAATGACAACTTGAAAAAGATTCTTTTATCAATATGATTTATTCTTGCAGAATCTACTCCATTAAAATCTTCATTATGACCGAAGAAAAAGGAAAACCAACAGAAATTGGATAAAAGTAGTGATAATGATCAGATTACGAGAATTGGTTCAGCTACCAAAGAGGTATACTTAGCTGTTATAAATCTGACACCTTCTCTAACGTTTATAATAACGAAATTAGTCCCTTCTCATCCTCTAAATATTACTACATTCCCTATGCTACTAACATCCCGGAATCCTAAAAACTAAAAGGCAGTGAAATACCTTAAGTGCTTAATAGACTTCACTGCGATAATCAAAATATAATATGATTGGTTCAACTTCTGGGAAAATCCAAACAGATTCCCTGAAGTCTATAAATAATATTCACACAAATGTGTCAAATCTCTCTTCTCATTCTCCTAATTCTTCTTCAACGCCGTCTGTTTCGTCCCATACGAACCTATTAATGAATTCTTCTAATATTTCTAGCAATTTTATACAAGTTAACAATCTTACTATTGATTCTTCTCTTTTAAAAGTGAAAAACACTAATAACAATAACACAAAATTAAATACTATGAACCGTTATTTTTCTAAGATCCAATGTGATCCTCCAGCCTCTCCAGCAAAAATCCATACGGATTCTCTAAACTCTATAAATACAACTCAATCAATATTTTGTCGAAATTTTCTCTCTTAAATTTCTTCTCTCCGACGCTTCTACCGCTTCCACTCAGATCCACCGATGATTCCTCCAGACTTTAAAAAATCCAAATATGTGATTCTCCAAATTCAAATTCTACAAATAGTATTCAACCCAATTTAATAAGTATTCCTTCTACTTCTTCTTTGACGACACCTTCTTTTTCGTCCACTGAGATCCAATGTGATCTTCCACATTCTAGGATCAAACATGATCCTGTTCCTTCAAATATTATACAGACCCGTCCGGATCCTATAAAATCAGTGAATACCATTCAAACAGATTGTAAAAATCTTTATAATTCTTCTAATCTCCCTACTTATACTTATCTAAAGCCATTTCATAGAACAAAAGAAGAAAAACAATTTTCAAAGATATTAAAGAGAGAGAGAAGAAAAGAAAGGATTGCAGCCTCCGTGAGTGGTTGTACTGCTGAACCAAATTACTAACATATTAAAATATTTAGAATTAGTGGCGTGTATGTAAAAGCTTACGTACACAGTCATCCTTTTTTTTATTAACAGTGGTGATGGTTAACGTTCTAATATCCAGTTCGGTTAAAGTCATACTTTCCCCCCCCTTTGGCTACAAATTCTTTTCCGTCACGTTGTGACGGGTGGGGGGATAATGTAGAGAAAAATCTCTACCTCCTTTATCTTTCTTTATTACAGAACTCCAGAACTTCAAATATTTATATTTTTTTTAAAGATCAACAAAAGTTAATCAATATTAACATCTAGAGACAGTAAGCTGAGGATTGCTTATGTAAATGGTAAAAATGATAAATGTAAAGATTCTGTAATTTAATGGAATTCCAATGTTTTTTTTTAGTTCTTTCCTAATGAGTCCAAGTTGCTCCTCCATGATTATCCACATGTTTTTATACTGAAGATTATTTTATTTTACGAAATCTATAAGGCCTTTAATGGTATGTTGAAAAATTAATTCTATAATTCAATAATTAAAATATTTATATATGAGATTAAAATTTTATTAAGTAAATATCTATAGTGTAGCTATTTAACATTTTATAGGTCAATTATTGTTCCATTCCATTTACCACAACTAATCTTTTATGGCCTCTAGGAAAATCTAGGGTAGGTTAAAATTTTAAATTTCATTGAAATGCTAAAATATTTTCTATAAAACTATAGCTTTATACGATAAAATTCCTATTTAGTATTTAATATGTTCTAGGTCATCTGGTTTAGGGAAATTGTTTGACCAGGTATTGGACCTTTTATCATCTGGTTAGCAGAATTAAAATTGATCTAGTTACGGATGTGCTTTGAAGCTAGGCCGGGAACCATGCTTGGAATCTGGTTATTCGGATTTAATTCTGATTCTAGTTACTTGACTTTAAAACCGTTACAGATTGTTTTGATCCGTTATGTGACATTGATTTTGAGGCCGTTTTAAGACTTACTCTATATAATGAGTTTATCGATCATTTTAAGGCAATGAAATTATCTAATATGTGTGAAATAGTAGGAAGTGATTATTTGAACACTTTTACTTTTTAATATCTTTTTTTAAAAGAAAACAATGTAGCAAAAACCCAGTTGGTAGAAACATTATTGTACATTAAACTATCCCTGGTTTATTCCTGGTGTAGTGTTTATTAAAGAAAAGAAACAATAAAACTAAGTGTTAATTACTAGTAACAATTTCAAAGCAAACAGAAACGTGACTGTGATAAATATATATAAATTTACTTAATTAACGATATAGTGTTGTTTTATCTTACTTTATCAATAACTACTGTATATATCTTATGCTTAGAAAAGGATATATCTATATTTTCTAGATTAATAAATTTTGTTATACGTAAAATATTATTAGTATATATTATGCTATTCTATTATTGTTAATTGGTATATCTAAATTTGGGGGAAATAATATGATTGAAAAGTCATGTTACTGAGTTATATGAAAGATGATTTTTGGGGATATCAATTAATTCGTTATATATTAATCTTTATTAACCGTATGCAATGGACCGAATTTCATATAGGGTTAATCATATATCTAACTTATTCTAAATAAGAGATTTGGAAACCCTTATCATTTTTCTAATACGTTTACAGCAATAATAAGAATTGTATTGCAAATTATTAGATGCATGCAAATTAGGGATTTTGAATTAAAAACAAGGTAAATATAGGTAATTCTATGTTTAATTTTATTAATCCATTTGTTTTGAATTGGTTTTGACGGTTATAATCTTATATTTTTAATTTTAATTTGCTATATACCTTGTGGCTGCGATATTCCTTGCATGAGAATTAATCCATCAATTATCATTCCATTCCCCACTCATTGTTGGGGTGTAAGCGAGTGAAAGTGGTTCATCCAATTATGATGGAGTATGGCCTTATTGGGTCCCAGCGGCCGCTTTTGTTTTGCACGCTACTGCCTGCATATACTACTTTTTTTCTACGGGTAAGTTACGCTTCACTATTTCACTATTACATATTTATTTATTTTCTAATTAAATTAATTATTATTTCTGCCATCCATCTCCATTTAATGTTCTGCTGCCATTGCTGGTGTTCTTGAGTCTTGGTTTACCCCCAGACTTTTGAACATTACAATATATATATTAATATATTATATGATATATATATAATATATATAATAATATAATATAATATATCATATAATATATATTATATATATATAACTATCTTAGTATTTTTTTATATAGATTTTATATATATATATATATATATTGTTAAATATTGCATAATCACAATTTTAAATTATATTTAGACTTAACAGACATATAGTGGGAAGCGTAAAGAATATCTGCTCTCCTGGGATTGAACCATCCGCATGTTATGCGACTGAGGACAATATACTCGACTTTAACCACTGAGTCATATCCCCATCCAACTCCAAAATAAGGTTGGGTTCAAGAATACAGTTTTTCAGAGCAATTCGAGCTCCCCTCAAGCGAAATCATCCTAGGTGTCCCAGCCTGTCCTATCCTATCCTCGTTTTAATAATTTTGTAAGGTGTTAAATATTGCTAATGCAAATTCTTATTATTAATAGAATCCTTAAACAAAGAAACATAGTGGGAAGGCTAAAACCGAATTACTGCCTTCCTCCGGAATTGAACCAACTCGTGTGTTGCAACTGAGGACAGGCCTGGACACCTGGTGATTGTGCCTTGAAGGGAGCCTCGAGTTTGCTTTAAACTGTTTCTTTTGAACCCAACCTTTTGGTTGGGGATTAGCTTCCATAGTAAGCATCGAGTAATATTGTCTTCATGCTGCAACACATTGCTAGCGTTATCCGCGAGAAGGCAGAATTCTTTAACCTTCCCAACTATGACTGTTCTTGTTCAAGATCTAAATAATAAAATTGCAATTATGCAAATTTAACACCTACAAATTATTAAGAACGAGGATAGGACATGCTGGACACCTGGTGATGTCACCACTTATGAAGGGAGCCAATCGATTTAGCTTAATAACCTGGTTCTTGAATCCCAACTTTTTTGGGTTGGGGGATAGCTCAGTGGTAAAGGCCATACGATGTTAATATTTGTTCCTCAGTCGCAACACACAGTAGGTTACAATCCTCGGATTAGGGTTAGTAAATTCTACCTTCCCACTATATATTTCTTTGTTTAATATATATTTAAATATATATAATATTATATAATATATAATATATATAATATATATATTATATATAATATTATTATATAAATATATAATATATAATTATATAATATTAATATTAATAAAACGGGGTAAAATGGTAAATTTCAAAAATTTTCAGAAGTTAAAATATTCTAATATACAGGTAACTAATTCGTTTATCTTATAGTATTATTTATTTTATTATTTGTAAATATATGTCATTGAAGATTTTTTGCAATGTCTATTGCCGTTGGTACTATATGGTGTATCATATTTGATATTTTTTTGCTTTAAAAAAATCGGTCACATACTTTTACATTAAGGTCCATTGGTAGATAGAGAAAAAATAATGAAAGATAATACAAATATTTATTAATTATGAGAACAATGCATTGTGGGTGGGTTACGATTCTCCACAAATATATGGTTGGGTTCGATCCGCTCACTATTATCGTTTTTAGTTCTGTGGTCTCTTAACGGCCAGAATAAAAGACGCAGGGAAAAAAAAAAGAAAACACGCGAACAACCAAAACCAATAAGAATTATTAAGAAAAAACCATCAAGACAACAACCAACAGTATTATATCTAGATATCTGATACAGTCTGATACCGACACCGACAATAACCCAATACCGATACCTATTTATAAGAAAAACTCAGTCCAATACCAGATACTCGTCCGATAACGATACTCAAATAATATAAATTCAGCCAACTTGACCGTAGGAACTCTAATCTAAATATAAAATAGCACTTATCCTATAATATATGTTTTAACTCTTAATTCCTTTAAAAAGATACCGTAATTACAAACCTTTTGATACTCATTAAATTTAAAATTAATTATTTAATTCGGGCATTCTTATGCTTTTGCCTCAAATGGAACGAAATACATCAGGTAACAGCATCTTGTATGCTCAAATACATATTGTTTAAATATATAATATATTATATATATATTATATTTATTATATCTCTATTATATATATAATATATATATTAAATATATATATATATATATATATTTTATTATTTATATATACCGAATTCATATTAGTCTTATATATTATAGTATTTATTTAGTGATACGGGACGCATTAATGCATGCAGCGTCAAATAATCGGATATTTTTTTTAAATCGTCATCGTTTATTCTTGGCAAATTTCACTGATTACCATTTGCAGATCTAATTGAAACAATATTCGAAATTTTAGAATAATATTATCAACTTCAATAAAATTATAATTTAAAATAATATATATTATATATATATTAGTTATATTTATATATTATATATATATTATATTATATAATATATATTATATTATATTATATATCTTATATATTATATATATATATAATATATATATATTTATATATATATAATATATATATAAATACCAATTATTGCTTATGGTATGTATGACATTCCAGTGCTTAATGGTTCGCACTTTTTCTGTTAGCGTTCATAATCCACACATCACCTCTCAGACAAACATATTCTATAAGTTATACACATACTTATATCACACCCTCTTCCTAGACAACAATCTTACAGACATCTATTCTCTCTTAATATCTGAAGTGTAGGGAGAAAAAATTTTCCACATCGTATTGTCCTGCGTGTCGTAGTAAGGGTGGGGACGGATGGTAGTGTAGGTTTGGCTGCCTACTACCTACTTTTCTTTTGCCAGGATATGCTCAATGCATGCCTCGGCAGAATGGGTCGTGATTGCAGTAAGTCCCCTATCCTTCGGTCGAAAATGAATAATGAATCCTTCGTTACTGATATATGAAATGTCAGAGGAATTAAATGTGATGAGATGAGGGAGATTCCATGATGATGTTGGCAAAGCGGTAGAGTTGAATGAGATTGACTGTGCTTGGTAATAAGCAGATGAAAGGAAACCGCTGAAGGACGTTTTCCAGTTCGGTATGTTTCAGATACGGGGGGTAAGGAAGTGAAGTGGAGATCAAGATAGGATTCCGACTTCTGTCGAGTGAGTTTTGAGGCTAGTCAAGGTTCGGCATATTTTTGTGATGTTGTGGAGTAACTAGAAGTCTAAATGGTAATATTTAGTTTGAAAGTCAATTCAATTTTTTGTGCGATGCCGACATATGATTTCATCTGAGGGTAATGGTTTGAAAAGAGTACGATTATTTCTGGGTATAATCTGAATAGATGTTTTGGATGGTGGGGTAATAGTGAGAGTTCAGTTCACATTTCCACATATCTGCCCATTCACATGGATTTTTTTTACAGTTGTCAACTCTTACCACTCATGGGCAGAGCCCTATTCAAAGGAGGGGGTGTAGTAATCTCAAAGTTCACCCGTCTAGCGTCAAATTAATTCGCATATTGAGCAACAGACGCCAGGCTTTTAAAGTGATTAAGAGATTATATATCTAGTAGGAAATACAGACAGATGGAAGAGAATCACAAAGAACAAGAGGTGGTTGGAAAGAAGGAAGCAACACAGCAAACTAGCCTGGAGTTACCAATCTCAACACAATACTCGTGCGCATATACAGCACCTATTGTGCTAACGAAGGCGCTCGTAAAGTGTTGTTTAAGTTTACGAGTAATAAGTTCCCTTCGAAGCAAGTTAGCCGCTGCGGTTGCGTTTCGATTTGCGAGAAAAGCATCGAACATATCGCGACGAAAGCGATCCATGAAGCGCCAGTCCAACTGGGAAATAGTTACGGAAATCAGTATTATATAAGTGGTTTCCTTTTTGCCGTTGACTCGACTCTATCCATAATAGTTGTGAAACCAGAGCACCACCCCCCTTCTAAATGAGAGCAGTAACTCTATAACATGGGCGGAATGAGAACCTTTGTATAGCGGAGCACTGAGAAAAGGAGGAAATCTTAGTCTAAACAGATACTTCGTTTTTGAGGCGCCCTAGCAACCGTTGTGATTGTGAGGTTTCCAAAGACATTTTTTTTGTTTCATTTGTTAAGTGCAAGGATGTTTTAATATTTCTCAAGCAGGAGAGACACAGAACCGTGAAAAGACAGGAAAGGTTAGAGATGTGGAGAAATCCGCGGAGAGGGATTTATGACATTGGGTTTTTAAAAATTGAATTTCACTAAGTTATTTCTATCCATCAGCGAGAATAAATCGGAAAGATTAAGAACGAGAGGCAATCCCAGAAGTAAAAGTGGGAGTGAATTGAATATGAGTTAATAGAAATGAAGGGTCGAGTCAATCGGAAACCAGTGGATAGAGTTAGAAGGTGCAGGTAGAAACATTAATAAACAGAACTCCTGAGGAGACACCTACTATGTATAGAAGAAGAATCGCCCCATCCAACAGCCGATTATTTGAGCGATTTTTAAAAGAAAGCTATGATTACAGTTAAGCAAGAAGAAGGAGAAAACAAAAGGAGGAGCTTGGAGAGCAAGTGATCGCGTACCATAACTCGGTTCAATGCTGGATATGTCAAGCTGCACACCCATTCAAGTCTCCCCGTAGTTTCGTCTAGAGCGAAACAACCATAAATCGGTTAGAATGGAATGTATATCGCCAGTAGACTTCGAGAGCCGAAGCCGTACTGGCGATCGAAGTGAGTTTCCAGATGATCTAAGAGTAATTGAGAAGGGATTTTCAAAGAATCTTTTAGTTTGAAACAGAAGAGACAAGTAATACTTTTAAGTTAGACTGGATAAGAGCGGGCTTCCTTTTTTTCGGAATAAGGTTGGACATGTGAGAGCTTCCAACACTGCAGGCTGAGTGGAAAGTGTAGTATTTGAGACTATATGAGCATTATAAGTTTTAGCCGCGAGGGGTCCGATAGAGATTAGGCCTTTAGTTTAGTAGAAATTTAGCAACCATTGATAGATCATATAGAAGGAGGAAAGGCAGTATTTAAGAAATTGCTTAGAGATGAAATGATTTGTCAGTAGGAGAACCAAGGATGTTCAGCTGCATCTATTTTCCTTTGATGAATTGGCGCAGGCTTTGCTTCGTCGAAAGGTGATCACCTGCAACATTCCAACTGAAAAATGAAAAATAGGCTGAGAGTGATAGGTTGAACGAGATTTTTCTAACACCTTTTCCCGACAGGTTCACTGTCTCTCTCCGAATGCAGAGAATGCAACGAACTCGAAACCTATTGGAATTTATGAGAATAGAAGATTTAGTTTTTAGGAGGAATGAATGAGGAATTAGAAAAATTTAAGCTGAAGATAGGATGAACTTTGCTCATCCCATCAAACTGATATCAGTCTCTCCTCCATTTATCTTTTACTCTTTATCATTCCATCCATGTATCCTTATTGATGTAGCTCAATTTTGCTATCTTGGCAAACTTTGGAACTTACATTTATAGTCCCTGGTCTAAAATATATTTTTATACATGTAACGGAGGAACAGGCCACTTGACCTAATGAAAAATTAGTTAAGGAATATTTCAAACCCATGTTCGCTAATTTTATTAAATTAATCTTTCTCATTTAGCAATGGTTAAACTATTATTATTCATTCTTTTGTTTTTTTGTTTTTGTAATATTATTTATTATTATTCATCTCTTATCTATTTCTTTGTACTTTCCCTGTATTTTTTTTGTTTTCATTTTTTCTTTCATTTAGCTTACTTTTTTTTGCCTTTTCTTGTTGCCTTTTTTCCTTTCTCTTCTTTTTTTTCTTCAGTTTTGATTTTTTTTTTGTCTTTTCTTTCTCCAAACCATTTTTTCTTTTTTCTTCTTTCTCTTTTTTTCTTTTTTTCTTTGTTTCTTTCCTTTTGTAATTTTCTATTTTCTCGTACTTTTCTTCTGCATTTCCTTTTTCTCTTCTCTTTTTCTTTGTTTTACATTTTTCTCATCTTTTTCTTCCTTCTTTTTTTTCCTTTTCTTCTTGTTCTTATATTTCTTCTGATGTTCTTTTTGATCTTTTCTCTTCCTTTTTCCTTGTTCTTCTCTTTTTAGAGTAGTGACGTAAGTAGTAGATGTAGTAGTTTGAGACGTGCAAGGTATTCAAATATTGTGATCGCTAAAATAATTTCGGGAGGTGAAGCACCAAGACAGTCCTGTCTATCAGCCCTTATATAGAAGTAATATATATTTTTATATATTATTATATTATTGTTGATATATATTTTACTTAAATTATAATATATATTTACCATATTTATATATGCAATAACAATTTATATATTATATATATATATATATATAATATATATATATATAGCGATATATATATATATATATTATATTATTATATATATATAGTATATAATATATATATATTATTATATATATAATATATATAATAATATATATATATATATATATATATTATAAGGCCTATATATATATATATATATTATATATAATATATATATATTTTATATATATATAATATATATATATATATAATATATTATAATATATAATATTATATATATATATATATATATTATAGTAGAAAAATATTATTATATGATATATAATTATATATATATATATATATATAGTATATATATAATAATATTATATATATAATATAATATATAATATATATATATATATATAATATATATATATATATATTATATATATATATAATACATAGTAGAATATTATATTTATACCTGTGATAAATATATAATTAATATATATATATATATATATAGTATATATATAATAATACATATATATATATATATACTATTAATAAATATTACAAAATATACATATATATATTGGGTTTTGATAGCTTTATTTATTCATTTTATTTTTTTTATATTTTATTTTTTATCTTATTCGTTTATTTGTAGTATTTATTTAATTTATTTCTTTGTTTTTTTTTATTATTCATGATACTTGATAATTTATTTGTCCTATCTCCTATTAATTGTTTTTGTCCTTAAAGTTGTCCATTATAAAATATGATCTGTGGCGCAATTTTTCTTGTGGCGAAATTTTCTTTCGTGAATCTCTGCGAATATCTGTCTAAAATTATACACATCTATATATTAAATGAACACTCCTAGTCACATAGGGCCAGTTTACAAATGTATTATTTATAAAGGTTTTATTTTATTTATAATGATGTATACCGTAATTTTATTTTATTTTTGTTTTAAATTTCATTTTCCCTTTCTATTGTTTCTCAATTTTATATCTTTCTAAGTTTAAAAATTAATATTTAAGATCTATTATATTAGGGACAACATTTATATTTAGTATTTTTGAGTATTTTTTTTACATTATTTTATTTTTTTCATGTAAATTTAATTTTATTTTTCTTTCTTAATTTCTTTATACTTATTTATTTATTTTATTTTTTTTAGCTTTATCTTTCAGCCATCTGTCAGTTCTTGGTAATATTTTATAAAAACTTATCCATATTTTATTTTATTTTATTTTACTTTAGCTTATTTCAATTTTCTTTTTTTCATTTAATTTATTTTTCTTGTTTTGTATATTTAATATGTAATTCATCAAAATGTTTAAACTTCGTAACATCTATAAAAATTTAGTAACTGTATTTCTCTATTTTATTTTGTCTTATTTTTTGTTTCAATAATGTTAACCACTGGTTCAACTAAAGTCATTACTTAATATTTTAATCTCTTTATTAATTTTATGATTTAAATACAAAGATTTTTTAACATCAAAATATTTGTTAAGTTGGTGCCGATTTAAGGCTTACCACGACCTTATACATAAATAAATAATAAAATATTGCAGGCGCGGTTATCAAGAATCTTGCCAATTATTTTTTGCACGTATATTGATTAGTTGAAAGTAAAGAGAATAGAGAAAGATTTGATAGTTGAAAAAGTTGAAAAAGAAAATAGACATTTTCCTCTTTCTCTTTACATTTTTTGATTATTAATTTGAATTAACACGAGCAATGGTTATGACCGTTATTGAATCAGTAGTAAGCTTTATTGTTTTTTGCCACCTAGTGATTCTTGATAATTATATCCAATAGTGACAATAATACAAATTCCGCTAAAAACAAAATTAGAAGATTTATGAAAATATATAATAGTGTTTTATATCCTAAATAAAACCAAAATAGATATATATATATATATATAATATATATAATATATATATATATATATATATATATATTTATATATATATATTATTATATTATAAATATAATATATATATATATATATATATATATAATATTTTATATATATACACATATATATATATATATATATATATATATATATATATATATATATATATATAATATATATATATATTATATAATATATAATTATATATATATTATATATATTATATATACTATAATATATATGGTATACCTGTAAGACAGCGACCCACACATTTTGAGGCCGAAAATTTTTCTAAGCTTCAAAAAAATTCCTTAAAGTTCAGAAAAAGTTGTTAGTTTTTTAAGAAATTCTTTAGTGGCCAAGCTTCTGGAAATATGCCAGAAGCTTGCCACTAACAATTTTTATTAAAAAAACCTAAACTACTTAACTTAACAACTTTTCTAAACTTAAAAAATTTTTTTTGAATTAGAAAATTTTGGTCTCAAAAATGTGTGGTCGCTGTCTACAGTATTACCTAATAATTATATATAATATATAATATATATCTACTATGATAATATATAATATATATAATATAAATATAAATATTATATATATATTAATATATATATATATATATATATATATATATATATATATAATAGTAATATATATTATATATAATATATAATATTATATATATATTATATATATATATATATATATAATATATTATATATATATATATACTATATATATATATATATATATATATATTTCTATATATATATAATATAATGATATATATATTATATATATATAATAATATATAATATATTAAATATAATATGTGTGTGTGTGTTGGTGTGGTGTGGACGTAATATAAGCCATACATAGAGGCTTTACTGTGATTTCATGCA
>JABUQX010084553.1:22500-26475 GCA_015478945.1 Trachelipus rathkii
AGCCGCGAGTCGGTCTTGAGAAAAAAATTAATGCAAAACATCCCAAGCCTATGCCAGACCAGATGGTCTTAACAACACAAGTGCATCAGAGTGCTTATGGAGCACTTGGTACGAATGATGCAAGCATTAGAATCTTTTCAATTGAAGGAAATACAGCCAACAAGAAAAAGCGCTTTTCAGTTGCATTCAGCGGCATGTACGAATTCGTCATTCATCATGGCTATGATAATTGATCGCGAAGTACTCTGCGATCGTTAGATGCCATTTGTAAATGCTCTCCTAATCCAAAAGACCTTGGGAATTATCGTCAAAGCCTCGCAGCGATCAACAGTATTGCGGAAATGGTTAGGAAGCCATAGGAAAGATGAGAAAAAATCAACTATAAAGTTTAAATGAAGCTAATTCGAGCAACTTGGACTTGATCTGAATATATCACGGATTTTTGATAGGCAGCAGCACCGCAGCAACGTTCCAGAAACAACCAAGTTCGGGAAAAGAACCTTAATAACTTCGTATCTGGATTCTATGAAGACTTCTATGAAATTACGGTTTTCTACTGAAAAAACACCTGCTTATGTATTGACATATCTACATCCATTCCACATGCTACTCAAAACAATCGATAAGTTAAAGGAAAAGACAGCTTCATTTTATAGTTTTTACCACTTAGAAGGCAAAGAAGAAGAGCTAGAACTTTGGTACACAAAATTGGCAGAAAAAAAATTGGTTCTCGTGAACAACAAAAGATCTTGTTGTCTTCCATAGTCTTAAAAAAGACTGAACTTATATTTCGCTGACGAAAAAGGCTTTGGAGATACTACTTGCCCAGCCATGCACCACCAGCAGTACAGAAGAACACTCTTTCAGTACTCTGCGAAGGAACAAGACCTGGCTGCGAAGTACTATGGAAGACGACAGGTTAAACGGACTGTCTATGATGAGTGTACACAGAAATTTGTGTTTGACAATTATGAATTATTTCTTATTCAAAACAGTAGCTGATAAAATTGCGTTGAAACCCAAGAAATTACTTTTTTAATACACATTAATTTTGCCAACTGCTCTATATTGTGATTTTCCATCATGCAATTGCATTTGATATTTTATTGTTTTAAATATAAATAAGTTTTTTTTAATTTTAATCATTAATTATCCATACAATTGGTTTCTAGTTTGATGTCTTCTTTCTTTAATATCATATATATATTTATATATAATATTATAATAATATATATATATATTATAATATATATATATATATATATATATATATAAATATATAATAAATATAATATATATATAATATATATTCTATTATATATATATAATATATATATTATATAAATATATATATATTTATATATATATATATATATTTTATATATCAATATATATATATATATATATTAAATATATATATATAATATATATAATATAATATATATATATATAATAAGTATATAATATATATATATATATTATATATATATACTATATATATATAATAATATATGTATAAAGCTCTTTAAAATTTTAAGCTGCCCCCCCCTACTGAGAAAGCTGGCGACGCCATATATATATATATATATATATAATATATATACTTATAATATATATATAATATATATATATATAATATAATATATATATATATATATAATATATATATATATATATATATATATATATATATATAAAATAATATATATATATAATATTATATATTATTATATATATATAATATATATATATATTATAATATATATATAATTATATATATATATTATTCAACCGATATATCGATATTTTTGATATAGAGGGTCAATTTGATATTTTTTTGAAAAATATCGATATCAATATATTGATATTTTTTTTATATATCAGCATCTTTTTTGAAAACATTAGCTGCGTTTCCAGAAAGCCCGAGTGCAGCCCGTGTGCAAAATCGACTCGGAAAACGCTTCGAATTGAAAAAAAAATTACATTAACAATCAGAGAACAGGAAATTTTTGTACCTGGAAACGGCCAAGCGCGCCCGTCGGATCAGCTGACAATTGTAAGCATACTCTTATACTTATATGTGTCTATTTTATGAAATAATGCGATGTATTTAGTATCCCTTAAAAATAAAAGTTAACTAAAAATTAAAAAAACCTTTTGGCAAGCCATTTCCGACCCATGTTTTGTAAAGAAACTTGTTTGTAATCAAAGTATCCTTACCGCAGTTCCGCCCGTTTACTAATCCCATGAAATTCGGGGATTTAACACGGGCGCCTGACTTGTGACGTTTACATGAACGTAGAAGGCGCAAACGGGTGCTAAGAGAACGATGCATGTGCGCCTTGTGCCCGCCCGGGCTGCAGTTGGGCTTCTGGAAACGAGGCTATTAAGCTGTGTTTCCCGAAGCCCGACTGCAGCCCGGCCGGGCACAAAGGCGCATATGCATCGTTTCCCGAGCCCTTTTGCGCATTCTACGTCACGTAAACGTCACAGTCAGGCGCCCGTTGTTAAATCCTCGATTCGGGAATTAATAAACGGCGGGCTGCGGATGGATTACTTGTTACAAACAAATTTATTTTAACAAACACTGTGTCTACATGGCCTTGCCAAAGGTTTTCAATATTTTAAGTTACTTTTATATTAAGGATACTAAATATACGTATCATTTCATAAATAGATAAATATAAGTATGGGAATATTGTCTTACAATTGTCAGGCTGATTCCCCCCGCCCTCCCCCCCGACGGCACGCTCGGCCGTTCCAAGGTATCTCAAATTTCTGCTTCTCTGATTGTTTAAATGTAAGTTTTTTTTCAATTCGAAGCGTTTTTGAGAGTCGTTTTGCACACGGGCTGCACTCGGGCTTCGGAACGCAGCTATTGCTAAAAAACTTGAAATGTGTATCATATTATCGATTCATCGATATCGATATTATAATTATTGTTAAAAATCAATTTTTTTTGGCACAATGTTCAATCAACGATTCGACTGTTGGAAATAAAATTTTAAAAATGTTAAAATATATATATATATATATATATATATATATACTATATAATATATATAATATATTAATAATATATATATATTATATATATATATATGATATATATATAAGATATATTATATAATAGTATTATATATATATTAATATAATATAATACTATATATATATATATATATTATGAAAGGTGATGTAATGCCCGGCGTTGAACGATGGTGGTAAAACAACTCTATCAACGAAATATCTACCATACGGCGAACACTTTGAGAGAATGAGAGGATCCTGGCGGTGTTCGTTGTGCCGACTCCAGGCACTAAGTCACATCGGTTGGTCAAGAACGCAAATATGAAGAGGGTTATGGTCGCTGTTTGAAGAATCCAACACTTCAATGTAGCTGAAGACTAGAGATGTTGAAGAAGTGAGCGTTGTCGCGATAATTGGCGTTTCTCCTGTGGGGCTGCTTTGGAACTCATCAATGGTGGTCCGCAGCCACCATCCACGCAACGCCACAATATATATATATATATATATTATATATATAATAAAATAATATATATATATATATATATATAATTTATATATTATTATATATATTATATATATAATATTTATATTTTTTGAAGGGGTAATAATAATATATATATTATATATATATTATAATATTATATATATATATTGATATATATATATAATATATTATACATATATATATATATATTATATATATATATATATTATAATATATAAATATATAATACATATATATATATATATAAAAATATATATATCATATAATAATAATATATATATATATTATATATATATAATATATATATATATATATTCTATTAATAGGTGTCTATATATAATATATATATATATATAACTACTATATATATTATATAATATATATATTATATATATATATATATATATAATATATTATATATATATAATATATTTAATAATATA
>JABUQX010084554.1:0-2500 GCA_015478945.1 Trachelipus rathkii
AAATATTGCATATATATAAATAAATAATATCTAATTATAATTAAAACTTAAGTTAATATTAAATATAATTAAATATTATATATAAATTTATAAATATTAATATAATTAGAGGGTGTGGGGTTAATATAGTGAGTTAGGCCCGCGCTACTATATAGGTCACGCTGGACGTAAATCTCGTTAAGCGTAACGAGTTACTGATACATGTACAGCTTACGAACCTTAAATAGACCTTATTATTAAGGTACTAAATTTGCTCGTTTCACTATATGAATATACCCGTACTAATACATGGAGTAAGGTATACTCGATTAATCAACTCCACCTTTCGAGGGGCGACCCTCACTATTACTATTATACAATACCACGTATAACTTGAAATTTTAAAGCTCATCATGTGTTTATTGAGAGTCTTAATAAACTCATATAATTAGATATATTATATTTACAATGATTTGAAAGGCAAAATATCTCTATTCCTTCATATTAGTAAAAGTAGGTTAGCAGATAACTAGCTAAACTGGCGTATTAAACTATATATATTAATATATTATAATTATAATATTAATATATTAATAATATAATATATTATTAAATAATATTATATTATATATTAATATATATTAATTATATATAATATTATATTTTAATATATTAAATATATATTATTATTATATTATATATAAATATTAATTAATAATTAATATATTATATATATTAATATATATATTAATATATTATATTATTAATATATATATTTATATAAATAATATATATATATTATATATTATAATATATGGTAAATAGTTTACTAAACTTACTAGCCCACTATATATCACGGAAAGGTGAAGCTTTCGGATTAAAAAAATAATTATTATGACTAGGTAGTACTCTTATGATAACATATATAGTAATCATGTATTTAGGTGAGTCGAATGAAAAAATAAAACTCTCATAAAACTCTAACAATAGTAATCAATGCGTAGATAAAAGGAATACATTTATTTGGTTAATTACTGGTAAAATTTATATTAACATTAGTGAGTAATAATGTTAAAAAATATATAAAATTATATTTTGTTTACATATATATATGATAATATGTAAGGATGAAATAGCTATTTTTAAGTAACCTTTTTATTAGTTAACCTATCTCGTTATAAATATAATAAGACTTTTCATAGTATATAGTGAAGATGATGTGATGATCAGTTTGATTTTAGATATATTATAATATAATTATGAATACCATTATTAATATCCAGGGTTACACATTTGTCACTAGAGGATTTGGATAAGTTAGTGGAGTTAGGAGGATTTCTATTACTTTATACTGAGTACTTATACCGGGGAACTTACTCGAGGTAGGACTATTTCTATCCACTCTTATCACTCACTACGGGAAATGATGATTCCGAAGTACCCGCTCTTGGTTTTATGGGTTGTCGCGGTATAGTTCACTTACCGCTCCACTACCTCACTATTAACGGGGTATGGAAAACGTCCCCCTGTGGTTCCCGTCGCTCGAGCCCAACTTACATTGCGTATGTAATATACCTATTTTATAAGCTAAAATATATAAATTATATAAATTTATCAGCTCACTCATTATAGAAATATATATATAGGATAAAAAAAAAAAAAAAAATTCATAGTTATCTGGACCCTTAAGAAATTCTATTATAATATCATATAAGATGGCTATAATCACATGTGCAAATTGTTTATATTTGATCCGAAGCTCCCGCTCCTTTGTGGGGAGTTACGTACTTTGGTCTAGATAAATAGTAAGGATATAATAGACAGGAAATTATTATATATGAAATGTTATAATGTATATCAAGATAGAGTAGAAGTGTATATAATAATAATATTTAAATAGTAGAGCCGGCAAAAAAGAGAGACCGCAAAAAATAAAAAAAATAAAGACTGTCGTTTTATTTTGCCCATCAATGATATTATGGTGGCTTCAATTGGAAGATCTGAATTTTTATTAATCTTATTGTTCTGGTATGTTCAATTATTTTTGTATTTGGAGGATTTAGTCGCAATAGATTTTATTTATTTATATTATTTTTGTATCATATGAATATGGATTGTCCAATGACAATTAATGTCCTCCTAGTAACTATCTTGAATCAATTATTTTTTCTTCACTCTCTTATATCTTTTTCATTTTTACTTCACCTCATTCATACTTTTTTAATTTATAATTATTTGTATCTATTTTTATATAAATATAAACACTCTCAATTATGATATTTATATATATACTATATATCTTTATATATTTTTCTTGAATAATTATTTTTATTCACCCTCATTCATACTTTTTTCAATTTATAATTCATTTGTTTTATTTAGTCACCTTACTTCTTATTTAGTCACCTATACTGATATTGGCCGCTTTCTATTGTCATTCATTCCTGAGATAAGGGTTTCATTAATTGATATCTCCTCATTCAGCGTTTCCCAAATAGAGTTTCCCTATGTAAATTGACTG
>JABUQX010084554.1:10000-14198 GCA_015478945.1 Trachelipus rathkii
AATATATATATATATATTATATATATCTAATATAATATCTAGATATATATATATATATATAATTAATATATATATAAATATGAATTATATATAATAGATATAATATATATTATATAATATATAATATATTATATAAGATAAATTATATATATACTTAATAATGTTTATATAGAAATTATATATATGTATATTATTTTATAATATATTTATATGATTATATTAATATATATATATTAATAATTTATATTATATATATATAAATATATTAATATATATATTAATATAGATTTATATATTATATAATAATATAAATTATATTAATATATTAATAAATTATAATTAATATATTAATATAATATAATATTATATAATAAATCTAATATAAATATAATATATATATATTATATGTAGATATAATTAATATACTATATTATATATAAATAAATAATATATAAGATATATAATATTAATATTATATTATAATATAATATTAATATATATATTATTTTACTAATTAATATAATTAATATATAATAAGGAAATAATATATGTTTAATAATATAGTATATATATATATATAAATTATATATATTATTAATAATATATAAGTAATATATATTAATAATATTTATATATGTTATTATTATAATATATAAATATAAATATTATATATATAGAATATATATAATATATAATAAATGATTTATGAAATAATTTATATACCACAAATATTAATAAATAATTATATTAATAATAAGAAAAATTGTTATAAATATATAGTATATATTTCTATAATATAAATTTATATATATATATATATAATATATATATATTGTATATATCTATTATATATATATAAGCAAATAGCTATAGTTATTGGCTATTATATATTATGGATATGATTTTCTATTGTATATAATAAGTATATATATATATATGATATTATATATATAATATATATATATTAATTTATGTTATATTATTAGAGAGTTATATATATTATATATATATATATGTTATATATATTATATAGTATAAATATATATAGTATATTATAAATATATATTATAATATTATATATATTAATTATATATATATATATATATATATTATATATTATATATATATATATAATTCTATATATATATAAGATAATATATATATATATAATTATAAATATGTAATATATTTATTATATATTATATATATAATTCTAATATATATACTATTTATATTATATATATATATAAAATATAATTATTTATATTATAGTAATATATTACTATATTAAATATAATAAATATCATATATATAATAATATAGTTATAGATAATTATCACCATATATATCTATATCAAAATTATAAAATATGCATTTATATCTATAACATGTATTAAATTAATGTGTCTTATTATGTAATACATTATAATTTAGATATGACATTGTGACGTTTTTAAATTTCAAAATAAATTTATTTGTTAATATAATAATAGGTTTGATCCTACGAGTATAATCACTTTTGTTTATGAAAGTTTGTATAATTCAAACCAAACCAATCGAAGCAGAAATGTTTAAGAAATATTTAGAATTCAATATGCAAATTTAGACTGAAATTGAGCACATAATCTATTTCCTATGCAAATAATACATTTAATATTTTTCATCTGTTATTGTTATGTTTGCGTCAGTTTTCCGATTCTTCTCTTTCTTTCTCGCACAACACTATTTTCAATTCCTCTCTCTCTCTCTCTCTCTCCGTCTCTCTCATCTCTCTCTTCTCTTATCTTCTCTCTCTCTCCTCTCTCTCCTCTCTCCTTCCTCTCCTTCCCTCTTCTCGATTTCTTCTCTCCCTCTCTCTCTATATATATAGTACTATATATATTATATAATTATATATAGTATTCATATATATATATATAATATAATATATAGTATAATAATTATATAAATATAATATATTATATAAAGTAAGATTTAAGTGGGTAAAAGGTTGTGAGTTTTTTAAAGCGAGAAATTTAAGATCTAAAGAGTCCACGTTATACATAGCAATGCTAGAATATAACTGATCGTGAAACGGGAAAATGATCTTGGTGCGATATATTTAAATAAATAATATTCCAGTTAAAAATAAAAAAACAAAGTAATATTAATTAAATTGGAATGGATCAAGGAATTTGCTGTAGTTTGGATAATTTATTAGTGTGAATAAGAGCTGAAATTATTAACCATTATTAAACATGGAATGCAGAGAAAGTTATGTAAGGTAAATCACTAAGCATGTTAAGCCTTAATTTAAAATGTGTGGATCTCTTGTATTATTAATTATTATTATTATTATAATTAATTATTATTTTTATATTACTTATTATTCTTATTATTTGATTATATATTATTGATATATTTATTATATTTATATTGATTATTATTATAATATACTGCTAAATGTGCTATTTGTGATATAAATTATTTATTGTTACAACAGGGCAGAATGGAAATGAACGTGAAAAAAAAAGGGGAAGCGTGCCAGAATTATGTATTATTATTATTATTATTATAATTATTGTTTATTTTTTGGAACTAAATGTTACTATTTTTATTATACTACATATATGATCTTTATTTATTATTATCATCTCTATAATTTGATTATTAATATCATTTTATATATACTTTAATTGTTATTATATTATTTAATTGTTCACTAAATATATTAAATAATTTTAAATTATTATATTATTATTATTATTATTATTATTATTATATATTATTATTATTAACATAAAGATTGTTCGAACGAGGATCGAACAGTTATGGCATAAAGTTGGTTAGTCTAAATATATTTTTTCCTACACTTTATTATATCTTTTAAATTAATGTTATGAAACTACTACGGATCAGCGTATCCTTTAATAAGGGTTTATAATAATTTAGCAGCATTATTATTATTATAGTATTATGAGCGGAATTACATGAATCTGTGGATTATAAATGTAGCTAATTATTATATACGGTGTGGTGGAAGTTTTAAGCTCCCTTCTTTTTATACAACATTTTTTAATCTGGACGATCTCTAAGAGTATTATCATAACTGGTAATTTTCTCTTTTTAAAGATAGCTATTATCTTCAATTTGTTTTCTATCTTTGATCTTTTTTCTTTTTCAATCTTCTTCTTCTTTATTCTCTGTCTTAAATTTTCCTCTCTCTTCTTCTGTCATCTCTTAGTATTAATCTTCTTGTTTCTCCTATTTCTCTTTCTTCTTTCTCTTCTCTTCTTCTCTTCTCTCTTCTCTATCTCTTCTTCTTCTTCTTGCTTCTTCTTCTTCTCTCAGCGCTTTCTCTCTCTTCTTCTCTTCTCTTCCTTATATTATTATTATTATATTTTATTATAATTATATTTATTATTATTTAATTCATATATTATTATTATTATTAATATTATTATTATATTATTATTATATTCTTGATATTATATTATTATTATTAAATATTATATTATATATTATTATTTATGTTATAATGTTATATTATTATATTTGATATATTATTATTATATTATTATATATTATTATTCTTATTATTTATTTATTATATTTATAGTTATTATTATATTATTATATATTATTATTATTAATTATTATCATTATTATTTAATATATTCTGTTAATTATCATCTATCATTAACAGTATTTATAAAAATATTTGTATCTCAAATACATTAAAATACTGATTATACGAATTTAAATTTTATTTCTCAGTTAAAGTAAATTAATTTAAAGAGATGGTCGTAATATTATTATAAGATCATTAGCTTATTTTGTATTGTATGTTAATATTTGCTTTAGTTTCTTGTACTTTTTTATTTATATTCTTATTAATTAACAATTTATTTTATTGGTATTGATACTTATCAAAGTATAGAATGAACAATATAAAAATAATTAAATTTTAATATTAAAATAATAATAAAAGTAACAAAATATAAAACACTAACAGAAAAAAACATTGCCACAATAAGATAGATGGATCTTTAAATAAAGTAAATATAAATATCTCTTTTTAAATTAAATTTAAAATTTACACTGAAAATTGATCTAATTATGAATTCATATCAGTTATTTTTGTATTTCGATATACAATTTCTAGGTTTAAATTTATGTAAAATGATAGATATTTAAAAATATATTTAATAATATTATG
>JABUQX010084555.1:0-7500 GCA_015478945.1 Trachelipus rathkii
AGCCCTACCTCTGATTGGATGAAAATTATATTTGAGCAGTCGGATGTTTTAGATCCAAACTCATTTTAAAATCATACTCGTTTTGGCTGTTAAGCGGTGCACAAGTTCTCTGATTTGTAATAAAAGTGTTCTATTTTCACTAAGTGTATATCATGTTTCACCTTAACAGGTATACCTCAATACAAGACATTGTCCAATGGGAAATCAAGATCCCCGGTAGTAGGGTTTCATTCTTATATAAAAGAAAGCCCGATGGATTTGAATTTTTCAAGTGTGCTACCCAATCACCATGTTATAATACCAAGCGTATTTTCGTGAGGCCAAATGAATTACTTTGTATATGTAATCACACTGAAGAGTGGCTTACAGAATACTTTAAACCAAGCTCAGCTTTAAAACTGGACCGAAACAGTTATTAGCCTGTGCGAAGAAACCAGCGATAAGCAACTTACTCTATCATTTTATAAACATCAAAACATAATCAGCTTGGAAGTTAGATTATGGGTGAGAAATAATGAAACAACCGTATTTGAACCTACATCATTTGGATTCTACATTTCAGGCCTAGCGCAGATGAAATATATGCTAGAGGTACGTAGGCGAATGTTAATGCAGATGAAGAAGACATATGTGTTATCTAATTACGTAACCGTAATTCATTACATGTTATACCAAGAATACTACGCATTTAAGAAAACCCTGATCGATGATCCTACGCGCATCATCGATCGCTTCCTAAGTTCTATAGACGTACAAAAATTCATTTATCTACTTAGAAAACAATGGCAGGAAAGTATTTATGCAGGTGACCCAGAATGTAAATATACTATGATATCTGAGCGGGAACTTTTTACGTATGTGTTAACTGAAGGTATTACTGAGACACGAAACTATATCATCGATAATGATATAAATGATTGGCATATTTGCAAAGATTTAAAGAATTTTAATATAAAATAGGCGAAAACATCATGTGGAAGTGTAATATATAATAATATTCCTGTATTATATTTAATGTTAACCTTATATATAAAACCATTGTAAATATATTTAACACTCTTGTATATATTTAATGTTATCCTTATATATATATATATATATATATATATATATATATATATATATATATATATATTATATTATATATATATATATATATATATATATATTATATATTTTTATATATATATATATATATATATATATATATATAATGTATATCTTATATATATATATATATATATATAAATTACTGTAAGATAATGATTATTAAATTTCTAATTATATAGTAAAGTTTTTATTATCCTTATTTTTACTTTCTTAAATAAATATTTACATGTATGTTAAGAGTTTAAATAAACGAAACTTGGGCTCAGGATATGAAAAAACATGCTTTTTCATACCTTAAAACCAAAAAGCGATAAAATAATTCTCGACCAATCACATACGAGGTCATATAGAGATAAGGATTACTCCGTCCACTCACAAGAAAGGTAAACATTTCCTTCTTACCTGATCAAAGGATCTTACCGATCAGCAAGTTTCAGTTTCAATATATTTATAAAATAAATAACATTGATTCTCGATTCTTGTCTATACTGGAATTACCTTTTGACCTGGTATTAGGCTTAAATCCGCCTGGATACAAAAAAGGTTTATCCTAAATTTAGGCCTAAATTTAGGCCTAACGTAGTTATTGCACCACATTTTACAGAAAAAGGTCAGTTTGAAATATATTTTGACCTGGTATTAGGCCTAAATCGCCCCGGGGTACAAAACGGATTATCCTAAATTTAGGGCTAAAGTAGTTATTTCAACCCATTTTACAGAGAGAGGTCAGTTTCGTATCTGTAAGGAGTGCGGGTTGTTGTGTTTTCTCGTGATGGATTGTCAATGTACATAGATAATAATAATAAGAAAATCCAAATTATTTAAAAAACTTTGAAATATTTTTAGTTAACATCGAGCGAATAATATAAATGTAAGTGAATAATTGTTATTTTTAAATAAAAACTTAGAATGATTTTAATAAAATACATGTTATGTTAGCAGAGAAGAACTTATTAATAATAAAATTCGGATCTTGCTAAAATAATATCCACCCTTTAATATAGTATATCAAAAGAACAAAACGTGGCATAGTTTGGGTGTAGAGGGGTGCTAGGGCTGACCTTACTGATTTTCTGTTATTGCTTTAGGTACGTAAAATATATGTTTTTTAATAAAATTTCATAAAATTTTACTAAAAGTTATTTTAAAACTTGATAGTTATAAAATTTATAAACAAAAAGTATTAACAGTTAATAATAAATTCTTTGTTCAAAGATAATGATTGATTTATTATAGAAGTTTTAAGAAACTTTGAAATAATTTTAGTTATATTTGAATGAGTAATATAAATGTACGTGTTTAATTAAAACATAAAATGTTTTAATAAATTATACGTTATATGTGTAAGTGAGTGTGCGTGTGTGTGGGTGTGATAGTGCAAGTGCTGGGTGTGTGTGTGGGTGTGTAAAGTGAGTGTGCGTGTGTGTGTGAAGTAACATCTGTGTGTGAGTGTAAGTAAATCTGTGTGTGTGTAAGTAAATCTGTGTGTGTAAGTAAATCTGTGTGTGTGTGTGTAAGTAAATCTGTGTGTGAGTGTAAGTAAATCTGTGTGTGAGTGTAAGTAAATCTGTGTGTGTAAGTAAATCTGTGTGTGTGTGTAAGTAAATTGGGCCGTAGAATAAAAATCGGTGTGAGGTAAGTAAATCTGTGTAAGTAAATCTGTGTGTGAGTATAAGTGTAAATGTAAGTGTCTATGGGTAAATGTAAGTGGCATAGTGAATGTGTGTATAAGTGTCATAGTGAATGTGTGTTCTAAATAATAATAACAATAGGTATGAAGTAAATAACACTAAGTATAATAAAAATAATAATAAAATAAATAATAATAAATAAAAATAATAAAAATAATAAAAAATAAAATAAAAAAAATAAAAAAAATAAAAATAAAAAAAAAAAATAAAAAGAATAAAAATAAAAAGTATTAAAACAAAATAAAATAATAATAAAAGTAAAATAATAAAAATAAAATAAAAAGAAAAAAAAAAAAAAAAATAAAAAAAAAAATAAAAAAAATAAAATAATAATAAAAGTAAAATAATAAAAATAAAATAAAAAGAATAAAAAGAATAAAAATAAAAAGTATTAAAACAAAATAAAATAATAATAAATAAAATAATTAAAAATCAAATTAAAAGAATAAAAAGAATAAAAATAAAAGTATTAAAACAAAATAAAAGAAAACATAATGTTAATAAATATATGAGTTAAAGCAGTAAAGCAGAAAGTTAAAGCAGTAAAGCAGAAAGTTAAAGCAGTAAAGCAGAAAGTTAAAGCAGTAAAGCAGAAAGTTAAAGCAGTAAAGCAGAAAGTTAAAGCAGTAAAGCAGATAGTTAAAGCAGTAAAACAGTAAAACAAAAGCATAACTAATCCCCTAGGTGTTAGGTAGGTAACACCTCTATTGATTTTCTGATTTACTGCTTTTAAGGAATGTAATGTTAATAAATATATGAGTTAAAGGCATAAAACTGTGAGTTAAAACATGTAAAGCAAGAAAGTTAAACAGTAAAGGCAGAAAGTTAAAACAGTAAGCAGAAAGTTAAAGCAGTAAAGCAGAAAAGTTAAAGCAGTAAAGCAGAAGTTAAAGCAGTAAAACAAAAAATTAAAACAAAAAAAAAAAAGTTAAAAACAGAAAAAAAGTAAAACAAAAGCAAACTAAACCCCCCCCCCCCCCTAGGTGTTAGGTAACACCTCTATTGATTTACTGATTTACTGCTTTAAGGTATTTAATGTTAATTTTTTATTAAAATTTCGTACAATTGTAGTAATAAAATGATTTTATATCAGACACTTTGGCTTTTTCTTTTACATACAATTTTAAAAAATTTATAAATTAAAAAGTATTAAGTAAAAGTATTAAGTAAAAATAATGTTAATAAATATATGTGTTAAATTAATAGGTCTGTAACGAGTATACAGTTTTTATTTCGCGAAAATGTTTTTAATAAAAATGTTTAAGTATGAAATAAAAAAATGAATGACTCATAGTATATTTGAAAAGAAATTCTTTGAATAGTTTACATTGATATAATATTAGAATGACTCAAATTATATATATTTTGTTTTATTCCCGCAGGAATATTGCGCCTGCGGGCGCACGCGGCGGCGGTTACGCGGAAATATTGCGCCTGCGGGCGCTCGCGGCGGGCGGGTACGCGGAAATATTGCGCCTGCGGGCGCTCGCGGCGGGCGGGAACGCGGCGGGTCGCACCTGCGGGTGCGGGTTCGTGGATCTTCACGCGGAGGGCGCATGCGGCGCCCTGGTGGATAGCTTATGAACTAGGGAAGGCATTAATATTAACTCTGTTCTTTAATGTAGGGTAGAGATGAGCCATCAAAGATGATTTCATCAAAGATGAATCATCAATATAGACGGTATCAAAGATGACTTCATCAAAGATGAGTCATCAAAGATGAACCTTCAAAGTTGAGGCATCAAAGTTGAGGCATTAATGCTGAGGCATCAAAGTTGAGGCATCAAAGTTGAGGCATCAAAGTTGAGGCATCAAAATATCGAGTGTGTGAGTGTAAGTGTAAGTGTATCTGTGTGATGGTGTGAATGTAAGTGTATATGGTTTAATGTAAGTGTCTATGGTTTAATGTAAGTGCCTATGGCAAGTGTAAGTGCTTATAAGTGTCCTAGTGTTTATAAGTGTCATAGTGAATGTGTGTATAAGTGTCATAGTGATATATATATATATATATATATATATATATATATATATATATATATATATATATATATATATATAGGCTATAAGTGGGTAGAAAAATACTAACTCATAGTAGGAAGCATCCTAGCAACTTGTAATATACACCATTCGATTCCTCATACCTTATAACCTAGGGGTAGACACCTATATTGGGGCTATTCGGGGCTCAGGGGGAGGCTAGAAAAGGCTTGAAAAAAGTGGCACTCAGTTGGCACTATGTGGCACTCACTTGGCACTATGTGGCAACTCACGTTTGGCACCATTGGCACTCATTGGCACTCATTGGCACTCCTTGGCACTCATTGGCAACCATTGGCACTCATGTGCACTCACATTTGGCACTCACCTGGTACTCACCTGACACTCATAGAATACTCATAGAACACTAATAGAACATCCCTAGCTACTTCTTACGGTGATTGGGAACCATCAAAGCCATCAAGTTAGCGTGGGTCAAAATTGACCCATGGTATATGGCAGGGTCAAGGCTGAAATATCATGGTCAAACAAGGTTAAGACATCAAAGTTGTAGGGGCACGTGTAGGCTAGGTATAGGTGTACGCTAGGTGAAGGTTGGGTGGAGTCTAGGTGAAGGTGTAGGTGAAGGCTGGTGGAGGCTAGGTGTAGGTGTAGGCTAGGTGAAGGCTGGGTGGAGGCTAGGTGTAGGTGTAGGCTAGGTACAGACTGGGTGGAATCTAGGTGTAGGTGTAGGCTAGGTGAAGGATGGGTGGAGGCTAGGTGGAGGCTGGGTGTAGGCTATATGGAGGCTAGGTGTAGGCTAGGTGTGGTGTGTGTGTGGGTGTGTGTGTGTGTGTGTGTGTGTGTGTGTGTGTGTGTGTGTGTGTGTGTGTGTGTGTGTGCGCGCCCGCGTGTGTAGATGTTACCGAAATATCAAAAAATAGGGCTAAGCCCCTAAAGGGTGGCCAAAAATTAGGGTGGGCAAAAATTGACCCATGGAAGATCAAAGGTTTGGTCGAAAAAATTAGGGTGGGACACGTACAACGGTTGCTGACGCAACCGTTTGGCGCAACCCTTCTTCGAAGGGTTGCAAAAAATTAGGGTTGCCGAAAAAAATTAGGGTTGCCAAAAAATTAGGGTTCCCAAAAAATTAGGGTTGCCAAAAAATTAGGGTTCTCAAAAAATTAGGGTTCTCAAAAAATTAGGGTTCTCAAAAAATTAGGGTTCTCAAAAAATTAGGGTTCTCAAAATTGTACCGTAGAATAGAAAAGGGTTCGCCGAAAAAATTTGGGTTCTCAAAAAAGGTCAAGACCCAAAAAAAGGTAAGGTAAAAAAAATTTAGGTTGGCCAAAATAAAGGTCAAAAAGGTCGCGGTCAAAAAAAGGTCAAAAAGGTCGCGGTCACTTTCGTGGTCCGGAATAGCTCTCCTACTACTCTGCCATACTGCTCAATCCTACTCATAATTTCTTTTGTACACCCCCCTCTTCTCTTCCAAGTGCTTCCTAGATATATATCTATTTTTATTTTAAAATAACTCAATCCCCCAAATAAAAAAATTTTGCGTATCTCTACCGTCTACCTTCACTATCAACTCCTCCTCCTCCTCCTTTCTGCTTACTACCATTATTTCTTTTTTCTCCACATTCATATTCAATCCTGTTTCTCTCAACTTTTCTGCGAAACACAGCACCATTTGCTTCAACCTCTCACCATCTCCACTCCAACACGCCAAATCATCTGCATATACCATGATGTCTCCGTCAATCTCTTCTAAACTCTCTTTTACACCTCTTATGACTGTGTCCAAATACGCTATAAACAGTATCGGCGACAGCACACTACCCTGCCTTACTCCAGTTTTTACCTCAAATCATTCCTCGTTTTTATATCCTGTTCTTACCTTACTTATGCTATTCACGTATGTACTTCTTACTGCCTTTATCACTCTGCCTCCAACTTCATAATCCCTCTCCGGAACTCTCCACAGCTTCTCTCTGGGTACAGAATCAAATGCTTTCTTCAAGTCTATGAAGGCGATATATGCCTTCATATTGTATTCCCATGTCTTTTCCTGTATCATTCTTAATTAATGCAAACATTAAATCTGTAGTACTTCTACCACCTCTGTACCCATACTGCTCTTCACCTAATCTTGGCTCTATTTTTGATCTTAATTTTCTTTCTAATATTCTTTCATATAATTTCGCCATGTGATCCATTAGTGAGATTCCTCTATAATTTTTACAATTTCCTGCGTCCCCCTTACCTTTATAAATAGGAACTATTATTGACCTTCCCCAACCTTCCGGCACTCTACTCTCCACTCAACACCTGTTCAGAAATCTCAGCATCAAGGCTTTCAGCCCCTCTCCTCCCTCCCTCAGCAACTCAATATTTATCCCATCTTCACCAGGAGTTTTTCCGCTCTTCATTTTCCTTAACGCCTCCTCAAATTCCTCCTCCGTTATTACCTCCTCCTCTTCTCCCTCCACGTTTCTCTCCTCCTCCTCTCTCTCCCCTTCCTCTTCCGACTGCACTTCCACATTCAACAACTCATCAAAGTACTCTATCCACCTTTTGTTTTTTCCTCCGGGCTTACCAATGTTTCTCCATTTTTGTCTTTGATATTACATACTCTACTCTTCGTTCCTCTATACGTTCTTGCCAATGTAAAAATCTTCTTCTTGCTTTCCTTCATATCATCCATCAGTTCCTTTGCTAG
>JABUQX010084555.1:17500-30844 GCA_015478945.1 Trachelipus rathkii
CCCTGAACAATACATCAACAAGATTACAAACTTTCACAGTAAAAAAATTATCATATCAAAACCACTAATTCCATATACATCAATAAGACCAATGATATGTAATTGTATTTTTATGAGTACAAATTTTGCTCGCCTATATACATATATTATAGTATTCTCATTATAAAAACCTTATATTATAATTGTTTATTATTAATTATTTTAAATAGCTTAATTAATCTAAAAACGAACTCATTCTGAATTAAATATTAAATAAATAGACTATGATAAATATCGGAGCTAGTAGTCTTAACGAGGTAATCTTGCGTTATAGATAGACCTATTTATGAATTGGTAACGCGCTGTGTATCGTTATAAATTACAATATTACTATCAAACATATACTGTTGTTGATTTCATATAATATTCACTTTCTTCAGGTTATCCATTATCATCTTTTACAAATACTACGGCTTGGAGGCCAGTATGATATAGCTAGGTGGGCATCTAGGTGAAGGACAATAACGTCACACATGGGATTATAAACCAGCGAATGAAGTATTTTCTTTTTTCTATTTGGTAACTCAGAGCGTGTACAAGAAGACATTAACATTGTAATTGAAAGGTGTTTCAAACATATTTCAAAAGATTACATAATATTTAAAGATATGGTAGTATATCGTTCCCCGTCAAAGAGAGTAGTTACGTTATCCTAGGTTACAAAAAAGGCGATACCTTAAAAGCGATCTGTAAATTTACCCAGAGTTTTCAAATTTGCTGCTCTAAGTTGTAGTGTCCCATGAGGTTATTAACTTAAAAGTTGTAATGAGCGGACCAAAAGAGATTCCTAGAATCTTCCATTTCGATTTGCAGGTATAGTATAATTAGTTTATTACTCTATCTATCGATTTAAAATTTAATTATACTATTTTTTTTATATATTCGTTCAATTTGCGTAATTTATTGCTTTTTTACAATAGAATAATGATCTAATTTATGATAGATTGATATAGTCACCAGAAAAAGTTTAAACTTAACAAAAATGCAATTTTGGGTTAGGGATGACAAAAAGTTTTCGTGTGGATAACTAGCATATGGGACGGGATTTACTAGATGGAATTTAAAATAAGGTATAAAATAGTAGACTTGTTCCATATATATAGTACTTCTAACTAAGTCTGTCCTTTGCTGATTATTAAAGACTATTCGTTAATAGGTATAATATATTATAGTAAACTACTATTAACTAAAAATTGAGGTAGATGCGATTATATGAGCAAATAATTAGGCTACTAATGTTCTAATAAACTTATAGGGCGCTTATAATTATATATGGATAGAGTCTGGGATAATTTTAAAATCAAGGCGTTATGACGGAATATTGTATTTAGGTGTGTGCGTATTTACATATCCATACTATTGCCAAAAGGCAATTTTTTCCGCCGAGTTTGGGTACGGGCTTATAATAGGGAAGGGCGACTTTATTTATTTTCTTCTTTTAAGATCGATCGTCATAGAATTAAAAACTTTTATGTAAATTAAAATTTATCTTAATAAGCCTTCCCATTACAGAGAGAGAATATACCTAAGCTGTATTGTAATAGTGAATAAAACGTTAGTTCTGTATTTTAAATAAGCATCTTCTATTTATATCTTTTTAGAATCTTTCACGCTTAATTTATATAACTAATGTGACGATTGAAATCTTATTGTATAGAGTTTAGACTTTCAATTTAAAGCAGTACTTATCTTATTAGATAATTAAAGTTAATATTTCTCAAAGATTAGCATAATTTTAATTTTAATATTATATTATTACTTATTTATATAAAAATTACTTATATTATATATATATATATGACTAATACTATATTGTAGCACTTATTTTACTATATTATAGATATTATATTATTTAATATATATTATATTATTAAGATAATTTTAAATTTCTATGAAGTTAAATATATACATGGTATGGGTTTTACCCTTTTGCGGTTATGCGGGGGTATGTTGGCAATAAAATAAAATATTATATATTGGATGGAGGCATAAAAAATTATAATCCTTGGATGTTTCAATCACCAATGACCTAAAGAATTTTAACCTTCCCAGAGGGAGGGAACCCGGGGTTGGTATGGATAAATTTTATGTCAACCTTGATATATATTTTTTTTCTGTGTTGGCCAATGAAATAATAATGTCTGCATTCAACCTAATAAATCATCTGATCTACATTATCACGCTAACACAAGAGTGCCGAACGGGTGCTTACTCAATTCCCCAACCTTCTTAAGGACAGACATAGCTATCCCTATAAACAAAACACCCAATATTCTTCGAGCGTGTAGCACTGGATCACTACAACTAAGCGCTTCGACTAGACACATTAGAAGACATAACAGCATAAGTAAAATATTACTAAGAACCGCATGGGCTTGGTACTGCGATTTAATAATAATAAAACAAATATCCGTTCCCTGCCATCTTCAAAATTACATCCAGCCTAAACACTAAATTTATCGGCAGTCACTCTATAGAGCATCCAATATTAACTAAGGGGAAGGCATGAAGAAAACCTATCATAGTCACCAAGAAATTCCACTGCAAGGAAATTATAATACATAGGATAGCACAAGCTTACAACTCCACAACAAAACTTTTATGAAGAAACACAAAAATTTTACTGCTTTTGTTGCAAAACTCTAGGCCAAAAAGGTTAGACATTTAAATGCCTACATAACAAATACCTCACATTCCTATGGGTCACATTTTCGTCTGCACTTTAACGGACCTTTACTGAACCATTTGTTAACAACAACCTTCCATCTTCACCAGCCTTACTTATACTGTAGCGCAAACAAGTCTAACATAGTCTCGGTCCGCTCCCACAGTGGTCTGAGACCATACCTCTTATACAAAACAAATACACGCATTCTCAACTTAAATAATTATCTAAAAAAAACCGGGCAACCAAACAATAGTACAATGAAATGCCACCAGAATTTTCATGTCTAATAATCCTACCCTCGGCTTCCTGGTAACAATCGCAATCTCTTTTGGCCAAACTAAGAATGCGGCCACGCATCCAACTGGGCAATTATTGCACAACATAGGTTTAAACCTAACCAGACAACATCAAATATCTGCACAAAAATGCAACCAGGCCCCGGAAACTGTTTCACTTCCTCCTAGAGTGCTCCGGCCAACCACGTCCCAGAGCGAATCTGGGTACATCTACAAATTTTAAATGCGATCTTTGGGAGGAGGAATAACTTGCGCGGCGGAGTATCTTAGCTTAGGTATTGTCGCACCACTGAAGTGTAGAGGGGAGGGTGGCCCAACAGAGAAAAAGAAAGAGTAATATATATATATATATATATATATATATACTATATATATATATATATAATAATATATATATTATATTATTTATATATATATATATATATAAAAATATATATATATATGAAGAACAACAAATTTTCCCTTTTAAATTTTAGAATGAAAATTTATTTGAATGTTTGAATATTTGGCAATGCAGAGGAAGAGCTTCTCCTCCATGCTAGGTGTAATTCGTGATATTTTCCCTTCAAATAAATTACCTGCTTCAGAAATCTCTCTGAGTATACTGAAGAAGCAGGAACTACTCAAGTACTCTTCTTGCTATAAATGTCAGGTATGGAAACTTTCATTAATACCATTCCACCACTGCAAAATTTCTACTTCTGCAGCCTGTATAGAAATTGATTTTTCTTTTAGATAATTTTCCAATTCTTTAATTAGGTCTCCTTCTGCTAGTTTTGGTATTTTTTTTTTTTTATTTTCTTTTCTTAGTTTCCTTCTAAATTTCTCTACTCTCTTCAATATTATAACTTAAAAATCTTTCTGCGATATCACATCTTAGAACAGTTGAAAGTTCTGAAGACTCATTCTCAGGGCTTCTACTTGAAGAAATTATCATTTCCTGAGGTCGAGAACGACTATTCCACATTCAAAAAGAACTCCCTATATAATATCTTTAAATTTGTTCTTTATTTCATCTTTCATTTCATCTAAAATCAGCTTCGAATATTTTTCTTTACCAGATTCCGACCAAAGTTTTGTTTTCTTTTTTTTCATATCGTGGATCAACAATTATTCTAACAGCATAAGCACAGCTATCATAAATATTAAATATACCCTTTCAAACCACTGCTTTCCATAAAATGTTTTTCATATAAATTTCTAGTTATATTTTCATTGTTAACACCACACCATCATCATTACCAATATCTGAATAAAATTGGAGTAATGCGCTTAACATTAGTTATAACAAGAAGCAACATTAATTTAGATCTATTTACTACATTGGTTATAAAGAATGGCTGCAAGAATATCAAAACCCTCAATAAAAACTGCCAGTCATTGGCAGTTAGAACATCAATGCAGAGCTGTTAAGGGGAGACAATTTCCGAAGTATCCGATGTACATCAATCTTTCAAAATATATCATTTTTTTATGAATTCCATTATATATTTTAGAATTTTGAATTTATATTTTTTGGGAGGAGGGAAGGGGGGATTTGTTTTTCAAAAACTGAAATTTTCATAAAATCTTTGATTCTAAATACATTTCAATATATACTATATATAATATATATATATAGTATATATATATAATATATATATATATATATATATATATATATATAATATATATAATATATATATTGAGATAGAATATTCTTTTTTTTTCTTCAGAGGCCCGCCACTTCACTTTGCATATATATATATATATTATATATACCGCTATTTACATATATATATATATATATTTATATAATATATATATATATACCTATATATATTATATGGAGTATAATTTATTTAACCAAGCCTATTTTACTCTTTAATTATAATAAAAAAATTCTTTATCATATAGTAAATATTTTTTTTTTCAGAGGCCCCGCCCTACTTTTGGGATAATATATATATGTATATTATTAGTATAGTTATTAACTATTAGATATACTTAATATATATATATATATATATATATATATATATATATATCTCTTATATATATATATATTATATTATATTATAAATATATATATAGTAAATTATAGTATAACTCTCTCTCTCTATTTTAAAATGTATAATGAACAATTTAATATTTATTAAAAAAAAGGGGAGGATCCCAATATTTGAGGATTTGGGAACCCCCATTTTAGGCCCCCCTAAAAATGGACATACAAATTATTTTCAGACAATTTTTGATGGGAAACCAAACAAACTATCCCTACCTTTACTCCTCGGGGGGTTTCGGGTTTTTTTTTTTTTTTTTTTTTTTTTTTTTTTGTCCCGAGTCATTGTTTCGGCGTTTTCATTTTTTCCTATTAAACCTAATTTTTTGTTTTTTTCGTATGGTGCACGGTTAACATCTGGTATCTGAGATGTACTTCAAGCTGAAAATATACATAGATGGTCTATTTCGCACACCACAAACATGCACGTAGAAGTTTTTTTATTTTTTGGGAAAATTGTGCTCAGCAATTAAAAAAAATAGAAAGTAGGTTTTGAAACCGACAATGCGAGCACAATTTTTCACAAAATCTAAAAATAATCTTTCTAATGTGCGATTTTGTGGCGTATAAAATAGAGCCATCTATTGTTATTAGATTTTTTTATTTCAAGTTTGAATGTCATTTAATCGGAAAAAGTTGTATGAAGTTTGATATCAAAAAAATGTCGAGAGAAATTATAGGTTTTGGAAAAAATAGAAAACGCTTCGAGAAAAACATATGATCACAGTAACTCAACTAGATACAAGCAACACGAAACGGACGTTCTAGACTGAGGTTAATGCTAACTTTATAAATTAGTGTATGTAGTGAAATGTAAAAAATTAAACAGGTAAAAAATTTCAAATAAGTAAAAGATTGTGTGAAAATATAGTTACAAGGTCATATATCGTTTATTCTAACATCAACAGTATAAATAAAGTCATTACAAACAATGAAAAGAAATATAAGAAAAAGATTATGATAAGTATACTATTTATACTAATAAATAGTACTCTATATCATTATACTATATAATATATATATATAATAATAGCAAATATATATATACAATACTATATATATATATTATATATATATATATACCGTTTATAAAATGAATGAGTGAGAAGAGAGAGAAGAGAGAGTTCAGGTAATGTGAAATGACAAAATTAATAAATAGTTTAAGTGTTTTTACGAATGAAGATTTATAAATTTTTCAACTCTCATATGTAGAAGTTCCGAAGAGATATAGGGTTCTTTGTAGGTGCAATGTAAAGACACATCGTTTGTAGGACATTTAGGTTGGCATATGTTATCGAAAAAATAAAAAACTAGTTTATAAAAAATGTTAGTAGAAATAGGTTAAATTTTGAAAACTGTCGTAGAAGGAGATTTCTTTCATAGAAAAACTTCTAGCAGAAGCAAATAGTGAAAAAGCTCCGTATGTGATTCATATATATTATATATATATATATATATATGTATATATATATATATATATATATCTATATATATATATAATATATATATAGATATATATATATAATTATATGATACTAATATTGGTTATTCCACTGATCTTACCCCAAAGCAATTTTGAAGGGACATTTGAAACAAGAGAATATAAATATCCCGCTTTAGTTTTATGGATTTAATAACTTTAGAGTTAAAAAATAAATTTAAAATGTATTTTAAATATCCACAGGGTACAGTACTCATATGTTATACTATATGCATGTATAAATGTTATATATTTTTTCATTTTCTTTTTATCTATATAAATATATATAAATATATATATATATATATATATATATATTATATGGTCAGCATCCCGAAAAGGCCAAGCATGTAACTAAAAAAACTATAAGAGCTAGAAAAATAAATAATCATTTATTATCAGGAGACATTTTTACCTCGGAAATTAAAAAAAAAATAAAAAAAATAAACGCTTTTAAAAAAAAATTAATTTGCTTAAAAATGTTGAAAAATTACAGTTTTTTGAGAAATCGAATCATGTCCGGTCTCAGACTGAGCAAACAAAGGTGCTAAATGTTGATTTTTTTTTAAAACGTAACGAATACCTTCCGGGTAAACAAGAAGTATGGATGAGTTGGGGTTTCTCGGACCTACGGGACGACGGGGGGACTTCATCCCCCCTCAGTCCTCCGTCGGCTCGAACCCCCTAAAAGGATATAAGAAGGAAAAATAAATATTTTCTGCCAGCGTAAAAAAATGGTATTTTGACACCTTCGAGAGCTAATGTCAGCAGCGTTTCAAGTCTAAATCGGTCATCATAAGCGTATAAATGCGAGGGTGTTAAATTTACTAATATTTACGAATGTTTTTAATAAATATTAGAATAAAATGATTTTTTTTTTCCAAACAGTTACTCCAATGAAATTACTTTCTGAAATCCAAAAATGTTATTTATTTTCCTGTAGATGTTATAGTTTTTCTAGTTACATGCCTTGAACTCTTCGGGATGCGCTGGCATATATATGTATATATATAATATAATATATATTAAATATTATATATATATATAGATATATATATATATATATATATATATATATATTTTATATATACTATATATATATAATATATATATATATATATATATATATATATATAGGCCTATAGGCCGAACGAGACCCGGACTCTTTCCATCTTTGCTACCTTTACCGCTTTAGTTACCTTTAATTTTAGTTTAAATAAAAAATTATTTTCTTTTTAAATAAGAACTTTTTTTTTCATTTTTTATCAAAAAACACATGTTTTGCTCTTTTAAGTTTAGTTAAGATAGCGTGATTATAACGATACAGATCCAGAATGTTATGCCGAAGAGTGGCGATCTGAGATTTTTTGAACTTATTGTATCTAGATATAGAAATAAATTAACTTGTATGTTTTTTTTTACGCACACACCATATTTGACATAGTCTCACAAATTAATTCTAGGAAATTGAACTTGCATTTATGGAGAAAATTTTAGCCTGAACATATTCGTACATTCCTGTCGGAAGTGAGAGCATTTATTCATCTCACGAGTTAAAGCTAAGCCACGAGTATGGCTGAGGCTAACACTAGCCTAACTAACTATAATCATTATTAATAATGAAAGTGTATGTATACTGTTGTATAAACTTGCTACAGAGTTTTTAAAAAGTGGGAAAATAGTCTATAATTTTGTTTAAACTATAATATTAAATATAAAAATAATAATGTCTATATGTAAAGGGAAGTAAAATTGTAGAATTACAAAAACCGTCTAATAAATAATAAATCGTCGGATTAAGATTTCCCCAAAGCTTTTTGGTTACGGGGACAAGTAAGTGTCCAACAGGAAATAGCCCTATGATATATATATATATATAGTATATATCTTTAAATTTAACTAGAGCAAATAAGAGGCAGAGTAAATATAATCGGTTCATTAATATGCTATTTTGGATATTTTTCAAATTCTTTATTTTGTAACTGAAAAAAAAATAAATAAATATAATAGATCAATAAATAAATTTTAATTCAAATAGTAACTACCTTCCATTCTAACCATTTTGTTATACCAATTGTCTTTAATCTATAATAATATATGCCCTTAGTTAATTGTTTTACCGGTATACCTCTTAGGGGTTTCAGATTTTTGGATATTTTTTTAAAAATATATATATTATATTTCTAGTATAGGTATAATCTCATAACATCTAAAACTTATAGGTCTAACTTGTAAATAATCAAAAAATATATATAAGGACCAGGTAAAGTGATTAGTTTAGGTATACGGCCCCCTCTCCATTACTAGTTTTCATTTATTTTTTTATTTAAACTAACTGAGAAATAAACCCATAATAGGGTATATACTATATCCAGCAAAGATGCAGATCGGGGTCTCTGCTGCGGTACCTCTTATCCGGGTGGAAAATTAGACAGGGTAAGTATATTACCCACTACCTCCGGGGTATGGATCTCTTACCGTAGAACCCCCAATCTAATTTTTGGTATTTTGGTGTCGGCGGGGGTTCCTCTACTCTCACCTTTCCCTAGTCGGGGTATGGTGAAACGTCCCTTCCAATAACTCTGTCCGCTCATATTCCACGTCGGCTTCAAGCCCCCTAATTTTTTTATTTTTTTACAATTTTGTAATAAGGCTTTGTACGCTGATTTTACCAAATATGTAACATTGGTTTTTCCTGTAATAGGTGTCGTAAACTTTTTAGGATAGTATTTCATTAATTATGGAAAATAAATATTTTTTTATTTTGTATTTATTTTTTCCTTTTTAATCATTTTAATTTTAATTGATTTTTAGTTACATAAGCTTATACGCCTAATTATACTAAAATATATGATTAACTTAAAGGTTTATCATTGTTGCTTTTCATGTGATGGGAATAAAGATTTCCTTTTTAATAAAAATTTTTAATTTTGGAATATTAATTGATTTTTAAAAATTACATTTTTAAAAAAATAATAATTTAATAATAATTTCGCTAACTTTTGAAAATTCATTCTGAAATAACAAGGATTAGAAAAAATTAAAGTAATAAAAACTTTAAATATTTAAGTAGCATAATTAAATAACAACAATGCTCGTATATTATTCGTAGCATAGTTAGAATTCACTATATTGGAGATTTTTTAAGATAATTAAAGTAGTTTAAGCAGCTATTCTACAATATATAAGTATATATAGCCTAGGCCCTATATACCAAAATAACAGCAGAGTTCATGATATTTTTAAAAGTGACATGTAATAATATTTATCTTTTCAATCATTATAACTGTTTATAAAACATAAATTACTTGTAGATTTTTATATAAATGTTCAGATTTTCCAACCAAATTTAATTTAAACCCATTATATAATTGCATCATGATCAAAAGTGATTCATATAATACTAGAATTCTCAGACCTAATTTTATTAAGGTGGTTAAAATATTTTTATACATTTCTTTCAATTCATCCTTATTTTTATTTTTTTTAATACACAGCTACAATATAGAAATTGGAGCAATTGTAAGTGAAACAGAAAAAATTTGTAAATTAGACAAATAGCAGTTTTGAAGGGAAGAAACTTATAATATTCACTTTGCCATTCAAATTTTCCAAGACATTCAAAATATAGCTATTTATACATGCCAGGACCCACACATGATATTGATTTTTCAGCTCAGTTATGGCGATTCTTTGTGAAGCCAATTGGGGTTCTTACATTGACACAAAAAAAAAAAATTATATATATATAATATAATATATATAATATATATTATATTATATATATATATATATATACTATAATAATAATATATATATTATTTATATATATATTATAATATTATATATAATAATTATATATATATATATATATAATATAATATATATATATATATATTATATATTCAAAGAATTTTCTAATTATTTAATTTCATTTAATATTTGACATTTAAATATAATACATTTTCCTCAATATGTTAATTTTACCCTTACAATTTTTCAGTTTTTCTAATCTGATAAAAAATTTGTCACTTCAAAACAAACTTGAACCGGCAATAGAGAGATAAGAGAGAAAATCAATGAAAGCGTAGATATTTTAAATATTCAAGGGTAGTAATGGAGGTATGATATAGAAAACTATAGAAAAATAGAAATGAACTTAACCAGTCAATAAGAAAGGCAAAGAGAGGGACAGAGGCAGAAATTAAATTAGCAAGGAATAGCAATCAAGAGTAGCCTCAAAAAGTTTTTAGCTTTTATAAATTTAAAAGTAGCTAATAGAAAAATTAGTCCAATTAAAATTGCTGAAATTTTTTTTAATATTTAATAGCTATATATATGATGATAACATATGAGTGATATAATTCTAACTTATAAACTTTCATTATTTGAGGTATCATATGACATGTAGCACTAACCTATTCAAGTGATATTTCTAACTTACAAACATTTTTCATTCATTTCAGGTAGTGTAGGATAATTAATACTAAGACAATAATATGAAAATCATCAATAAAATTGTTAAATAACAATATAACCAATATAATAGACTATTTGATTACTATAATTTGAATGCACTATTCTAAGACTAATTATTAACATTTTCAGCAACACTGCTTACATCATCACCAGTGGCTTCATCACTGCCACACTCATACCCTGGCTCAAGCACCATCACCATCAGTTATTAACACTATGAATATCTTTGAAAATATCACTATGACAATAAAAGTTTTATAAAACTAAATAATTCTTTGGAAATTGAATTTGAGATCCTTTTCTCCACATTTCTCAATACAGATAAAGTAAAATAAAATACTGAAAATATAATAGGGATAAATAGTAAATATACCTAAATATAAAGAGAATATTTGTGTAAAAAATAATTATGAACTACAATATAGGTTTGTGTTAATTATTATCTACATCATTGATTAGTATTATCATCAATATTACCAACACTATCATTATCAATACTATCATTACCATTGTTGTCACTATTAACATTATTATTAGTATTGACTTTTTTCCTTCTTCCCCACATTTTTCCCAAAGATAAATTTTACTTCTTCAATGTTTTGAGATTCAAACAGCCATCTTCCAACAACCTCATGTAAGGTTTTCGCATTGGTCTATTTGGCAGGTAATGGCAGTGTGCTCTACACACCATCTCTTCTCTCTCTATAGTTCACACGGCAGTATTTATCTTATAATGATATAGTGTTATTTATAGCAATGTCATGGTTATGGGCTTTATTTTACTTCTCATAGTCAGACTTTTTGGGTTTAAAAAATACCGAGATTGTGTTGTTTATACTCTCTCTAATAATTGTGAGTAAAAATAGTCTTAAATCTACATGTCTAGATTATGCTCTCTCAAACTGGTTGTACATACATTATGAGTATATAACGAATCTCCGTGCTCCTAATTCAAATTACTGTGTGAGAAGTGATAGACAAAATATAGAGGTCAACAAATAATTCATCCGATAAATAGAATAATAAAAATAGGCCGTAAATACAGCTATAAACAAATATTATACAATATAAGCATATTTATGAATAATATTGAAATATATAAAACAAAGAAAATTAAAAGAAAATTAAATTGTAAAAAAAAAAGACAAACAGCAATTAAGATAATAGATATAAAATTAGATATTTTATGAACTGGCCTGTGTTATGTGACTAGGAAATGTTCACTTTAATATATTTATTATTAAACCGTCTACATGTACTTTCCTAGGAATTTCTATTAAATTATATAAAAAATAAAAAGAAAATAAGAAAATTTACAAAACATACAACTTAATGAGATTAGGATTATAGTTGATAATTATATAATCATAAGTTGTAGTATAGAAAATATTAAAACATAAGTAATAAAAACATATTAAAATGAAAGTATAAATACCAAATTTATACATTAATATAATGAAATAGAGTTAACATGAAAAGATAGACGTATAAAGTCAAATATTTATTTATTATTATATATAAGCGTGGTAAAAGCCTTAACTGGTTCCAAGTACCAATTTTTGCATTTTAAAAAAAATCTTTGCATTTATAAATCATAAAATTAATATAAGAGATAGAAATAAAAGTAAGAAATTATATATTAAAGATACCATAGTATAAAAATATATACATATGAAACAAAATAAGACAAAATAAAATAGATAAAATAAAGTAAATAAATATATACATACATAATATAAAGTTCCAAACATATTCATGAATATCATATTAAATATATAAGACAAGAAATAAAATAAATAAAATAAAAGAAAATGAAATAAGACTAAAATAAATAAAAATAAAACAAATATGATAGTCATTATAAAATAAAACCATAAAAATAAAATTTAAATAAAAAAAATAAAATAAGTTAAAAAGTACTCAAAATACTAAATACAGCTATACCCAAATAAAATAGTATAAACATATTTGTGAAGACTTAATAAATATTTAAAACGAGAAAATAAAAGAAGAAAATGAAAAAAACAAAAATAAAATTAAAAAAAAAATACGGCTTACATTCATTATAAAATAAAATAAAAATTTATAAATATACATATTGTAAACTGGCCCTATGTGACTAGGAGGGTTCATTTAAATATATCTTTTTAACTGTCAAAAATATAGATAATCTCTGAAATTTCTATTAAATTATATAAAGATTATACAAACTTACAATTAATTAATGAGATTAAAAGGATTACATGCACTTTCATAAGATTCCTGTTAAATTCTATAAAAATTATAAAAATTATAAAAATAATAAAAATAAATGGTTATTCTAATTCACAGTCATATCATT
>JABUQX010084556.1:2500-12500 GCA_015478945.1 Trachelipus rathkii
AATGGTAGACAACTGATACTTGGCGACTCTGGGTCCTGGATCTTAAGAAAATCAATTAAATTTAGCAATAAAATGAAATAATCATTTAAGAAGTTCGAACTGGATGCCAGACGATTTATCATAAGAAACGCTTTTAGCCTTGAAAATGAAATACTAACTTTTTGTAATAGCTATTATAAAATCGTTAATTTTGTTAATTACATATTTAAGCGAACCAATCGTAATCGCCAGTAGATGATGATTAGACTAGTCGGTAATCGGTATGTTAACTGTAAACACACAGGAGTCCTGTTTCGGTATTAGATTTCTGCAATGATTATCTTTGTCCACACTGACACTGAACAATCCACAGAGCTACACGTAAATCAGGATCTGGCTAGTCTCGAGTGGGACTGCAAAGTCTTTAATAATCTTAATAAATTAATAATTATAAATATTTCATGAAAAAAGGAAAATATCAAGCTATGATGCTATTTTTAATTCCTTTCCTTTAATTCAATGTAACTCAAGTTAGTTACTCTTTAATTATATATATATATATATATTATATATATATATATATATATAATTAATATATTATAATTATATATATGTATAGTATATAATATATATATATATATATATATATATATATATATATATATATTATTATATATATATATTATAATATATATTATTTATATATATATTATATGATATATATAATATATATATATTATATATATATTACAAAGCCCAAATACTTATATTCTAATACACTAAAAAGACTGTTGATATGCTCGGATGAAGTCAATCAGTTCTTTTTATTTGAGCACAGCAAACATTGTTTTAATAATGATCCTGTTCGTTTATCTGTTATATGCATTTTCAGTATTCTCTGGCGTGCTAACAAAATAGAGGGAAGCATTTTTTTACTATATTCCAAAATTTTACTTGGTGCATTATCCACTTGATCACTTAATAACTGAATAGTGATTAGTGAATACTCGAAGACACTTTGATCTAGTGGTATGTGCCATGATTTTTTTGTTCCGAAAAGAGATAAATTGAAGTGATTCAATTTTTCGGTTTTATTCAGATATATGCACGACATTGGGGGACGAACGAAGAGCGAAATATGGGGGGAAAAGAGTTTTCATCACTTCAGGGTGTCGGGAGAGGTGGATAAGATTTTATTTTTTTCCGGCTTCAAAATAATTTTTTTTGAAAAGAATATCGGCTTTCGATTTTAAGAAAAAATATGAAATATCGAAATATCGCCTAAGAAAATATCGCCCAAAAATATCGTATATCGAGCCAAAAATATTCGATATTTCCGATATATGATATTTTTTGCCAATCCTACCACACCACTTACAACCGCTAACCAACGGACTATCATCATTACTTTCCATATGAAAAAACCATCTAACGTACTTTCATTTATTCTCTCATTTATCCTTTTTTTTCACACCATACACTCTCTAATACGTTCTTCCTCATTTTATCAATTCTTCTCAACACTAAACGCCCTAAGATTGTCATGCTGAACACATTGTATTTAGATCTATACCTGCTTATTCTAGACATAGTCTTGCTATTATAAAACATTACACAGGTAAAACTTACATCACGCAAGACACTAGCGCACTCAAGACTAGTCTCCTTTACATCCCAAGATTTAATTGCACAGCCTCTTCCTGCAATTCACACTTACCTACTACATATAGTATATATCCTATACTATATATATATATATATAATATAGTATATTATATATATATATATATATATATATAATATATATTATATATCTATATATATATATATATATATAATATATATATATATATATATATATAATATTATATATTATATATACTAAAATATTTAAACTCAGTCACTTTTCCAGCTGTTCACCATCTAGCATAACTTCCACGAGGACTGTCCTCACTCATAAACATAATTACTCTTATCTACGTTTACTTTCAACCAGTCCTTTACACACCCTCCAAATCTTGCTACCAATCCTCTCAAACTTTGTTTCAGAATCATTCTCAAAAAACCATATTATATAGTCATATATATATAATATATATATATAATATATATATATATATATATATATATATATATTATATATATATATATATATATATATTATATATTATTAATATATATATATATATATATATATCTATATATAGGCGAGATGGTGATTCATTGGTTTGGAAGTTGTATAACAAGAACGTCCTATGGAGAAATGCGTTTGTATTCATTGGAGAGGTCAATATTAGAGGTTTTTCGACGTAGATTCTCTCGCTGAATCTGTAAGTATTATAGATAATTATGTTTTATTAGTGTTGTAGGGAAAGCATATATGTTGCTGGTATGTTGGTCGAAAGAGTGCGTTCGAGTGACTGAAGGACCTATTTGGGGAAGAATAGTGCGTTTAGAAGTGGTAGAAGGAGTGGTGTTGTCGAAATCTGTTACATTGAATACAAATGATTGTCTATATGAGGGATGGATGAAATATTTTATATTGTAATTTAGGATTTATGGATTTTGCAACTGTGTATAATAGGATTAATAGGAAATTATGGCAGGAGTTAGTTATAATGGTGTTGGTGGCTAGGCTTTGAATTGAATCAAAAGTATGTATGACGATAGTGAAGCGTGGTGTAAGAAATAATAGAGTCCAAGTGAATTATTTTAATATTAATAGCGGAGTGAGACAGGGATGTGGTATTTCCTTGGCAATCCAATCTGTGTATGGATGAGGTTATGAAAGAATTAGAGGTAGGGGTAACAAGGGATAGAGTTAGAATGATGGAGAATGGAGATGAGTGGAAGGTGTCTACTAATTATATGAGGATGATTTGGGTTTGTTTGGTTGGCGAATCTGAAGAGAGCTTGAGAGGACTAGTAGAGAGATTTGGAAGGGTGTTGGTAAAAGAAAGGGTTTGAAAGTAAACGTAGATAAGAGTAAGGTTATGGTTGTGAGTGCGGAGCAGTCCTCAGTGTGAGTTATGTTAGATGTGAGCAGCTGGAAAATGTCTGAGTTTAAATATTTTAGGATATATGTTGAATGAAAAGGAAGCGGTGAATTATGCAGATGTAAGTTAGGAAAATTGTTGAATTGCACTACGGTGCTGGGTGCGTTAAATCGTTGGTGGATGTAAAGAGACTAGTGTTGAGTGCACTAGGGTTCCTACAATGAAGGGTATGTTGTTATCCGTTGTTAATGTTATAGGTAAGTGGGACTATGGTCTGGAAATAAGAGGTATAGATTACAATTACATGTGTCAGATGGACATCTTAGTGGCGTGTTGGTGTGAAAAGAATGATAAAATGAAGGAATGAACGCTATTAGAGAGTTTGTTTTTTTGGTGTGAGATTTGGGGTAAATGAGAGAGATATAATGAAAGTATAAGATGGTTTGGTCCTTGAAAGGATGGATGACAGACGGTCGGTTAAAGCGGATGTATATGTGGTAGTATGTTGGGAATCGACGATGGGGCAGAAGAAAATGGAATGAGTCAGACACAAGGAAATGCCTTGGAAGAGTAGAAATGTGATTTGGTAGAGGTGAGAAGAAGGTGCGATAACAGGAGTGAATTGTCGGTTTTTTTGTAAGGAGGCTAAGGTTGTAAGCCCACTGGACAAGGATGAACCACATTGACGAGATGGTTATAGTTGAGGGTCCATCGCGGTCCGTGATAAGCTCTTAGGAGTGGATTTTAGACTGCGACGAGTTTCAACTTGATTGTATAAGGGGCGGTAAGGCTGGGCTTTCTTTTCTCTTGTTTCATATTCTTTACTATTCTTTATGTTTCCGTATTGTGTACGCACCTTGCTCCATCTTGGGGAGATTTAAGATGGTGGTTGATATGAAAGATGATGAGATGATGATATGATGATGAAATGATGATTGATGATGAGATGATGAGATGATGATGATGATGATGAATGATGGAAATGATGATGATGATGATCGATGAATATATATATATGATATATAATATATATAATATATTATATATAATATATAATATATAATATATATATATATATATCATATATATATATATAAATATAATATATATATATATAATATATTATATAAATGAAAGTCTTTCATAAAAGTATTGTACTTGTTATTGTACTTGATACCTATGTACTTGTACTTTGTACTTGTATTGACACAAATTCTAGAGTATTGTAATTGTACTTGTGACCTGTGAACAATTCTGAGTACTTGTCTTGTACTTGTATTGAAAAAATGTACTGAACCAACCCTGCTGCGCATACAAATGAAACGAGACGGTAAAAATATTGTAATAACATGTTTCAAACTTGTTAACGACTTTGAAACAATTTTTCAAACAGAATAGAATTAAATGTTTTATTTTTCTATATTTTTTTTATAAGTTGCGTTGGCGATTGCGTGTAAATTTTGCTTTAAAATAATTGCGTCGCAAGCCAATTCGCAACTCATTCAAAATAATTGCGACGCAATCGCAACCGCAACCGAGATAATTGCGATCGCAATTGCGGCCGCAACAAGTTTGCGTCCGCAAGTGCCCAACACTGTATATATATATATATATATATATATATATATATATATATTATATATATATATATATATATATATATATATATATATAAATATATATATATATATTATATATATATATATTAATATGTATATTATTATATATAATATTATAATATATTATATATATATATATATATATTATATATAATATATATATATATATATATATATATATATTAAAATATTTTTTTATATATACCATAATATATATATATATATTATATATACTGTATGATATATATTACTTATGTCAGTATTCAACATGGAGGCCAAGGCTCTGGTTGATAAGTATTATTACTGTGTGAAAGAACCTAATAGTTTTGGCGGATTCAATAGATTCGCTTCAAAATTTCACGGTATAGACAAAAAAGAACTGAAAGAACACTTAGAGGGTGAAGAGGCGTTCACTTTACATAAACCCGTTCGTAGAAAATTTCTCACCAGGAAAACCATAGCCCGCCACCTCGATAATGTTGGCAGTTAGATTTAACTGAAATGATTAAATACAGCTCTTATAACGATGGCTACCAATACATACTTTTCACTATCGATGTTTACTCAAGATACTTATGGTTGAAGGCCTTAAAAGACAAGAGATCCCAAACAGTGGCGGAAGCCGTACGTGAAATTATAAGGGACGATAATAGATATCCTAAATTGGTGTGCACGGATAGAGGGAGCGAATTTCTTGGGAGAGAGTTTCAAGAAATTATTATCGAATACGATATAGGTTATTATAACATATTGCCGTTAATAAGCGGCTATTGTAGAAAGAGTACAGCGTAGATCAAAGAACGCATGCATCGATACTTTACTAAGGAATACTTTTAAGTATATTGACATTCTGGAGGATCTAGCTTATTTCTTATAACAGATCTTTCCATAGAACTATAAAGGCAACTCCTTTAGAAATGTTAAAGATAAAACCTACGTTACAGTGGAACCAGAAAGTATGTAAAATTAAAGATAAATCGGGAATTAAACTGAATGATTATGTAAGGGTGTCTAGATCTGATGACCGTCAGAAAGGATACAAGCTTTTTTGGGGGGGAAAAAAAAAAAAAAAAAAAAAAAAAAAAAATTTGGGGGGTCAAAAGAATTTTTAAAGAGATATTATAAGGGAATTCTGCCGAGGACTTAATTATACTATCTAAAGACTTAGATGGGAACTCATAAAAGGTGATTTTATAAACAGAAATACAGAAAATACGATTCGATGCTGAGAGTAAAAATATAAAAATAGAAAAAATATTAGGATCAAAGGTAGAGGTAGAAATAAGCAGTATCTGGTGAAATGGGTGGGGTACCCTGTAAATTTAACTCATATATAAAAGCTAGTGAAATTGAGAAACATTAATCAGTAGTTTAAAGTACTCATGGAATGTGTAAAGATAATTTTATTTAAGTCTACCATCTTCAAGCGTCGCTTGATCTACATCCGATAATACATTCGGATTTCACTACAGAATAATGATCCTAATTTTCCAGGCCCTTGAAAAGAGGATGTATGAAGTAGGTTTATGCGAAATGATATTAGATGCTAATATTGAGAACTCAGACACGTCACTGGATAATGATATATAGAGATGTTGAGTATGTAAAAAATACATTAAATGTAGAAATTATCAAATGATGGACGAAATTCTTCCCGCTGTGGGGACAAAGAATAATATTGATAAGTTTTTTATAGACGAGACTCTACAGATCAGTTTCCATGATATTGTATAGTTTATTTAAACACACAACTTGCTACAAGTAAGATATGTAAGGATTTAATATTCATCTCTAATATACGTTTAGGAGAAGACAGGGTGTCTGTCACACTAAGGTCCACATTGGGTGTGAACTTGAAAGACCCCTCAATGTTTATCATCAGGCGATCGGATTGGTTTAGAATATGTACACACGAGCGCGACGAGGTGATAGATATGGTACTATTGTGTCGCAAAATCGAACTGCCTTTAACTCAATTATGTAGTGTAATCCTTCAGAGATGTTACAGACATCAGGGTACTGGCATATATTTTTCAGGACGGAGTTGAACATCAGTATGTAGGGAAACCTAAAGCCCTTTATTGAGGGTGTTCATTTCCTTTAAAATGGAAAGTTATTACTTTTCCCAAAATGTACATTACTTCCTCTGAGTCACGCGCATTTTGGCTTCTGTACGTATGCAATATAAAAGGAATGTGGAAGGAAGTGTTAGAATCACTGCAGGGACACTGTTGTGTAAAGTTCACATTAGAAAGAAGCAGCCGTATTAACTACAGATATCGGAATGAACTATTATACAGAGTTGCGAAATTCTCTCCTATGCGATTATTAGAAAACTTACAGAAATAGTAGGGAGGGCAAGATATATATAGGAAGGTTACAGGGTATTATGTTTTTCATTATCAACTGTACTCTTCCAGTGCAAAGATAGTATAAACAGAAGTTTGTAATAATGTACGGTGATAGAGTGTTTATAGGATCGAAAATACAGCTGTGGATTATGGTCTGGATGGATTTTTTTTGCAAAATTATGGAGAAGCGCATTGCCTTTATTTAGAGGTAGAGATGAATATATAGGTGAAAAAGCTATAAAAACAGGGATGCATACTATACAAGATATAATGGGAGGAGATAACCCACGTGCGTCCATAAAAAGACTGATTGCTGATGTTTCTGATGAGATGTTGGACGACGTCAAGCGCAAAATATTAAGCGTAAGATGACGGGTCACGGCAAAGGACTTAAGAAAATTACAGCTAAGAAAAAGTTTAAAGTAAAAAGACCTCTAAAGGAAAAATGCATTGATGTATTTGCTATTTAATTACTAACTGGCATGTGGGACTGTACTGTATATAAGGAAAGTTTAAGCCCTACGCTGATCATTATAAGGTTAGAGTTCTTCCACACAAGATGCACTTCCTACATCCTTCTAGCCCTGACTGTTGTAAGAGCGAATTAGACCTCTTCTCGATGAGTCCAACCCAGATTAGTGTAAGTGAGACCAACTTCATCAGTATTAACCCAATACACTCAATCACCAACAACGATGTCCCTCTCGAGTTCAATATTCCAGGCACATCGGACCAGTATTTGGACCCATCAAATGTGTTTATATTTAAAACAAATTGACAAAACCTGATGGTACAGATCTTCCTTCTGGCGAAGACACATAGTGTACACTGAATCCAATTTCCTGTAACTTGTTTTAACCAGATTGAAGTCTACCCAAAAGAAAAACTTTCACTAGGGCCTCAAGCAGCGAAATTATCTTAAGAAGTTTACAGAACTTTATAATTATTTCTGACGATGCAAACAATCTCATGCTCCAATCCTGTGGTTTTATAGTCAGAGATGTAAACCACCATATAGATAGGGCGACTAAAACTACAAATAATACTTATGAATTTTACGGTCGTTTGAATGGCGATATCCTTCTCTCAAGAAAGACTTATTCTTCCTGCTGTAGATCCAAACGATTAACCAGATCAAGTCTGAAAATTTTATCGCTAAAATAAAAGCAAAACCCTCAAGCTACGGCTGTATTCCAGAACTATTTTTCAAAAGTTGTTAGAGGGCAGTATCTCTATGTAGAAAAGTGAAATATTACACAGAGACTTTGGAATTTGAAAAATCAACTTTTGAAACACTAAGCTAAGTATCTCTGATCCGAAAGAGTTGAAACTAAGCTATTTAATTTCACGCAGGGATTTATCGAGTATCAATATCTCTAACATTGTGAACGGAAATTCCCCCAGAAAGTGATAATATGGGATTGTAAGAAATGAAGCAGTACTCCGCATCTATAAAAAAGTCACCTCTATAAGTCACTCACTTTGGGATTAGAGGATCAGTTTGCATGTGAGGTCAGCCTAGATGGACGCGACTATGGAAAATGCTATACAATGATCCCAATCTATGTTCACGACTTTTTAACGATTATTAGCCAATACTGTTGTGTAACGAATTATGGGAACTGTATAGAATTTGAAGAATACGCTAAGCGTATAATTTATATCGCTTAACGTCTTACAGGCCGATCTTTCAGCTTGTAAATGCTAGTCATTTAACGTATTAAGAGAAAAGGGGACAATAAGATTAAGTTTCTCCTTCGATGGTAAGTCTACAATCAACCCATCACTCGTATTTGGTTTATCTGGAGCTAATCTCAGCTTATCGAAATTGATAGAGTAGAAAGTGCTTTGAATTTTAAAGATGTTATGAACAAGAAAATAAAAACGGAATTTAGAAACGATGTCAATAGTTTATAGTGTCTTGCTATTGATAAGAGTTGGCCTCTTTTTCCAATTGGCAAGGGATACAGGATTCATATTCAATACATCACATCGGCATATTACAACAGGAGGACACTGGATTTCAGTCTATAGGGAGAAAAATGGAGTTGTCCTATTCTGATTGATTCTGTTAGATTTATAAAATTTATATTGCGGGTAAATTATTATATTTATCATCATTTTTCAAATAAAATAATGTAGAATTATATAAAAACTATGGTCGTACCCTGTCAACATCATACTCTAATTTATGTGGGTCTATTGTATCTTATTTCATAATATGTTTTTAAACAGTGTATTTTTAATGAATTGTAATGTATATTTGTGAAATGTAAAAAGTTTGATGTAATGACTTATAGTTTTAAATTATGTAAAATGCCTTAATGTGAAGAAGGTTGTTTTTAATTCCAGCCAAACTTATTTCCATATATCATATATATATATAATATATATATAATTATATTTATAATATATATATATATATATATATATATATATATAATATATATAATATATATATATTATATATATATATATATGTATATATATATATATATATATATATATATATATATATAATTTATATATATATATATATATATATATATATATATACCAATTGTTTAATAACAAAATTAAAGACGAAAAGACGTAAAGACGTAAAGGCGTAAGGACGTGCGCAAGAGGGGTTGGTGAGGGGGGGGGGACCCATCACCACCCAGCTTGCGCAACGTCTTTACGTCCTTAGGGGTAGTAAAACACGTTTTTACGTACCCTAAAGAAGTAAAGACGTAAAAGACGTAAGGACGTAAGACGTAAAGACGTGGCGCCAGGAGGGGAGTTGAGAGAGGACCCTCTGCGCGATCACGCCTTTACGTCTCACTGGTCCTAAAACAACATTTTATTATAATGTATCAATAACTGCGAAATATTTTTGCGTTCGCGCGTGCGGTAATATTGATCCGACGGTGGGGCGCTCACGTCGTTCCGGCCGGCGGTCGCGTTCGCGTTGGCCTTCGAGTTGAAACCGAGCCAGACTTCAGCTACTTTCATGAAATTAGCTCATGGACGTGGCTAAGCACCCATGGTACGGGGTAACGCACGTACATGAACC
>JABUQX010084556.1:17500-20000 GCA_015478945.1 Trachelipus rathkii
TAATACACTTAGATGATAATATAAATAATACGACTTACGATGCATTTGACTTTGAGTGTCTCATTTCAGTTTATCTATAGATCCATTGCGCGTTTTATTATTACCGATTTAATGAAAAGCAACGCAATAACCGATACCGATAATTACTGAACTGGAATTGTCATAAATTAATTATGCTAACTAAATTCATTATTATTAGACAGATTACTATATCTATTTTTTCCTTCTTCTCTCTTTTCCTATGTTCGCCCAGGACGCCTCACTAATTCTTTCTCTGAAAATGGCTCTCGAAGAATATTCCTTTCTCCCCTTTCCTTCTTTTTTCCAAAAGTTTATTCTCGCTCAGTTCTCTTATATCCCCTTAACGTTCTCTCGGCAAATGTCCGCTCTAAATTTCTCTTCTCTTCTTCTTAAGTGACCACATAGTAGGCCCATTACTCATCATCTGTTATTTTTCCCTTTCACACCATCTATAAAAAATCAATAAGATTATTACGACAGAAGTACAAAAATAAAGAGACGTGAACATATATAGAGAGAATTCAATTCCCAACCATTTAAGAATGCCTCGTTAACATTTTGCTATAGCGTCCTGAGCCTAAGACCGGCGAGCTGCTTGTTTGGTTGTAAAGTCCGTAGTACCGAATAAGAAATAGATTTATTTTGACCGCTTTTATTTCTCTTATTTATTTATTTAAGTAATATTTCGTAAATTATTTATATTTCCGACGTTTCTCTGACACGCGTCTAGAAACCATTCTCGAGAGATATAGATCGCATATATAATTATTCGATATTTATGTGATAAGTATCGTTTGTTCAAAAATTCCTTAAGCATAAAGGTAATTTAACTACATGTGATATTGTGGATTAATTAAAACATTTAATTACTAAAGAATTTATAAATTTAAAATAATAATATTTGGGATTGCCGTATATTCTTTTTAGGTAATTTAAAGATAAGAATTATCAAATTAAATAAAATATCGGTATCCGCTCTTTATAAAAGTCCTTCACATCTTACAACCCTTGCTAATACGAACCTTGTTCTTTACCGAGTATCAGCGACCCTTAAAGAATAATTCTACTAATTATTAATCATGCCGGATAAACTTAAAAGTTGAGGTATTAGAGTAATGAAATTTTTTGAGTCTTTATAATGACTTGTTTCACTAGGTAATGGTAAATTAGTTTCCAAATTACATAAACCTATCGCCTTTTTGTCCGACATTGATGTTTCAAGGGTTGACGATTTTTGAGGATAGCCCTTGTATAGATTCTTAGGTAGTATTATACTGTCTATGAGATATTTATAAGAACGTTTAAAAACATTACGTAATATTTATAATAATATATTCGTTAGTTAGTATATAAAGTACGATAATTATTTCAGATTAGATAGATAATGGGTTGTAAACTTAAAGGAAAACATTGAATAAGAGATTTTAATCACTAAATTTTTAACCGTCGTATTTTAAGAGTTAAACAGTAGTGTTGAGTGAATTTAAGCGAGTATTAATTCATTATATAAGGTAATTATTATTAAATAGGTTAAATTTCATATAGGAAAATTAACCGATGAAATTGATATATGATTTCCTTAACTTTATGTATTTGTTCCTTTTTTTAAAAGTAAAAGTAAGTTTTTACATCTCATCCCGTTTAGTTTGCTATTTCCATTAACCATTTATATATTATTCATGGTATTATGTGGATGATTATGTATTATATTATTATTATTATTATTATTATTATTATATTATCTTATATTATGTAGTGGGATTAATTCTATTGTTTAATTATTATTATTGGTAGATTGCCCCTATTTAATAAGTAGTATTTAGTAGTAGTAGGGTAGTAGTAGGTAGTAGTAGTAGGTATGGGTAGGTTATGGAAAGTAAGGATTTAGTAGAAATGGTATCTGCTCATGGCCATCTTTGTTAAATATGGTTATTTCTAAAAAATACGCAAAAGGTGGGTTCCAGGTAGTTCTATCTTACTATGTATTTACTATTTATATTTTTATTTTTGGTAATAACTCCACCAAGAACAAGGAATATGGGGGAAGGGCCCAAGGCTTGGGTTTTATCTCTTACTGGTGTGTATCAAATTAATATTGATTGATATATTAGTATATGATATATAGGGTATGGGTAGTCTATATAATTACATAGTATATAGTACTATTATGTATAGTTACGTTTATATAAGTTTAATATACTATATGATAATCATATCAGTAAACTTACAGTGATATATATAAGTACTATACAGTATATATATTATGAGGGTTAGAGTATATACCAGACGTCTACATTTTGTATTGTTTCTATTATATCGAAGTACTTTGCGGAACGGAAGGCACTCTCACACAGCATCCTACAATCCTCCACAAAAAGGGGTGTGGAAGCTTCTCGTCAAAAGAATGTTTAAACCGGGTTACCTTTTTATTAGTGTTAGATAAAACGTTTTTTTTTGCAAAGCTTTTATTTATTTATTA
>JABUQX010084556.1:27500-62826 GCA_015478945.1 Trachelipus rathkii
TGCGCAAAGATTTGCTGATCGCAAAATGGCAGTGAAATGAATATCAATTTTTCAATGTTGTTAAGCCTTTCCTTCTTTAATAAAGCAACGAAAGCCTTCTTTTTACCTCTCAATGGAAATGGTGCGCCATCCGGTACAGCCCAAGATTAAATTTACGATTTTAATTGTAATCGATGAAAATACTTCTTTGAAGTTTTCCGAAATATCAACTAGTCCGCGAGATCTCCCAGTTAGTGTACAAATGCAAGAAGTTCTTCGTAACTTGAAATCTTTAGTTACAGCACGAATAAAATATAATTTGCGCTTGTCAGTTTTATTCAGTACTTTCATCTAAAGCAATTGAAAAATATACATCTCTCATTTTGTTAATTGTAAGAAGTTGCCTCTGTTCACATTTGAGCTAAATTCGTGCTGTCGATCTGTTATAGTCTTCTTGAAAGAGGTAATTGTTTTGTATTTATCAATTTTTCTGGATCTAACATTCCCACAGCTTCAACATGCATTCTTTAATTATTTCTATTCACTAAATGATTTGCCCTTCTTTTTCCAGTGTATGTGCTATTTTGTAAAGTCACTTCAACTGCAATTTTATTTTTTTCTTTACAAAAGCATAAAAGATGCCCTGTTGATGATGCTTTCAAATTTTTCAATTTTTGAAGCGCTGCTTTTCGGAGATTCACCTCTAACTTTGAAATATTTATGTTCGTTATGAGTCAAAAATAGTGTTTAATTAAGCAATTGTTTTTTTCAAAGTATTTAAAGCTGGTACTTGCACAACAACACACATTTTATCTTTCAACGGAAAAAAGAAAAAATCTAACTCCCTCTACATTTAAATGTTCTGTTTTGCTTCATTAATTTTTTCTTACAATTTGACCCATGAACGCAGAAAAAAACTATTCACAAGCAATATATATATATAATATATATATATTTTAATTATATATAATATATATATATAATATATATATATATATAATATATATATATATATAATATTAATAATAATATATAATTATTATATATATATATATATATATATATATAATATATATATATATATTTTATATATATATAAGATATATATATATATTATTTATGTAAATATATATATATAAATATATATACTAATATATAATATATATTTGAGTATTTACTTGAGAAAATGTGACTAATAAAATGTTTCAATTCTCAAATCCTGGAAAATACATCGTGTAACAGTGTTAAACATGAAGAAGTTCTGTGACTTGCAAGATTCTAAAACCCTGTAGCCAACTCAGCAATAATAATATAATAATAAAAAATAATAATAATCAATAATAAAATAAATAATAATAATAATAATTAATAGAATAATAATAAAATAATAATAATATAATAATAATAAAATAATAATAAAAATATAATAATAATAATAATAAATAATAATAATTAATAAAATAATAAATATTATTTATTATTATTTATTATTATATAATAATAATAATCAATAATAATAATAATAATGAAATGAATAATAATAATAATAATAAAATTATTATTTTTATAGAATAAAATATACTGACCGATCCCAATTATGGAGAGAGCGTCATATCGCGTCCATGGTACCCCGCCGACACTACCAGGTCTGCCCAAGAGAGCTTCCAGGCATTGGGATGGGATGTTCCAAACGTTGTTCATGTAAGTATGAAGAGTTATGAACATACAGCAGAAAGATGTGCAGAATGTGTCCATCCGCGAACCTTGCCGTTACAAGTTTGCATCAGATGTTGTAAGGGAGTTTGCTTAATGGTTAATCTGACCTGTTTGCTAATTATTGTAAGTAGAAAGTTGGGCGCAGCTTGAATCTGGTGCTATATTCTAGTGGAACTGTGGTTTGATTTAAATGTTTAAAATGTTGTCTGGTGGTCTGCGTCTTAAGCTAGTTGTCTTCAAGTGTCGTGTGGATTTGTTAGTGTATGTTGTGTTAGAGTTTTAAAGCCCGTAGGTGGAATGTTTTTCCAAGAATTTGCTTATGCCTAATATAGAGCTGGCTGAAGAACGAGGTTGTTTGAACGTCTAGTAGGGCGGGCGCGGTTATTAGAGAGTGCCAAATGCTGGCCATGGCGGAGCTATTAAGGTGTGGAAAAATGTGTGTCTTGCGTTTAGAAAGAATTGTGTGAAAAAATCCTATTCATGTCCAGGTTGGCCTCTATGGACAGAAATTTTGTTCTTCGATGTGAGGATGTTTTGAGTGCGTGTTGTTGATGACTGCATACCATTACATGGCTCTAGAGATTCTATGCTATGCTGTCGCCTTTGGAATTTCTTTGTTGCTATTGTAGTCAAGTATAGAGCCAAGCTTGCGAGAAGACAAGAGCTATAGAGTCAGAAAAGAGGACTTCACCTGTTTGTGTATGTGGGCGGATGAGTTGGTTATTGTTGTGAAATCTGCTCCCAGCAAATGGTTACTTAATGATGATTCAGTTTTTGTTTGCAGAAATTTATGTTGTCATGTCTGTTTTGGGAAGGAATGAGAATGCGTGTCAAGTGTTACTTCAAGGGATTATCGGCGGAGTTTTATTAAGGGGTTATGACAATGTTGATTTAGCTAGACTTAAAGGGTAATTATGTAGGTGCCCCTAGTTGCGCAGTCAAGAGTGTATGAAAATGTAATGAGAAACGAATTATATGCTTCGTAAGCCAAACATTCTGATTTCTGTTTAGTCATGTAATTGATGTGATTATGATGTATTGTATGTGCCAGGTTTGCTGGCCGTATTTAGGTTCTGAGTATTAGGCCTAATATGGTAATGTCATACTGCGCAGGCTGTTATGATTGAAGTTGATCTATTTTGCGTTGTGGAGAGATCGGCACGTAAACGTAAATAGAGCGACAATAGTGTCGGCGATAGAATACGTTGCACCCTTGGAAGCGTACTCTTGATTAGAGATTTACTGCCCGAAGCAATTTTCTGGAAGCGTATATTGTTACTGATATTTTGTGCCTGTTTCGCCCTATAGGAACTTGAAAATCCACTTCTTTAGGTTATGGTGGAGATGTTAGATTTTGTTATATTTTGTGGATCAAAGTTATGGTGGAACTGCATCGAAGCTTGCTTGTGACTAGATTGCTTTGAATTATGAATTTTGTAAGTTGCGTTTTAAAGAGTTTAGACCAGGTTGATTGTGATGCGTGGTATATAATGTCTATGAGTGCTGGTAGTAGTTGAGAGTGGTTTTGTTGGAAACCGCTTTGAAACTTTTTGTGTTTGATGATGTGTGGTTATTTTGTTTAGTAATGGCTTTTTTCCCTATAGTAGCTTGCCCCATTATAGCTGCTTACCGATAAGTGACCAGGGGGCTCTTGGTGTCAGAAGGGTCTTTCATGTTATAGTTTATGCGTATAATGAGAGCTCTTTTCAAAATAGGGGGTAATGAAGTCTTAGGCTGATGCGTAGCTATATTATATTGTGCTAAATTGAAGAGTTAAAGCTAATGTAGTTCTTTAGGTATTATGAGGGTGGTTGAATTTGTCTGGGCCGTTAGGGAAGCGTAAGAGTTTTAAGCTGTTTTTGTTAGGTTTCTAGGCCGCAGTTACGCGCTTGTTATTTGCTCAAAGTGCCTGTATATATAATAGTATATAATATATATATATATATATAATAAGTAGTAATATAATAATAATACTATACATATACGATAATAATATATATATAATATATGCAGATAATAGATAGTATATATATATATTACATATAAGTAATAAATGATGAAAAATAAAAACTAAAGTAATAGTAAAAGTAATAATAACTATATAATATAGATTATAAAAAAAAATAAGGCCGATTTTATTTAATAATATTTATTAAATATTGGCCAAATAGATTTTTTGTTACTTACGTCTTGCGAAAAAGTGCAGACACAACTTAAGTATAAGGCTATAGGAACAGAGAATGAGATTATCTACTATTTAATAAATAATTATATATATCGTGGACCTGCGAGAAGCCAAAAGCGTTAAAAGGTTCTGTGAAATACCGTTTTCAGCTGCGAAGAGATGTAATAAGTATAATTTTCTGGCTGCAATTAACATGAATATGTTTCAACTTTTCTGCTGACACTTAAATTAAACCAATGAACATGAGAAAAATAAATAAAATAATTTTTTTTGCCAAACAGTCTTTTCAAGCGTATTTTTAAACTATTGCGGTTTGAAATTTAGAAAAAAATGAGAATAAAGTAAAAGCCCAAAACAAAAGTTACAAAAGTTAAAATAAAGTTGCACCCGATTTACAAAATGAATCTAGTTGTTAAAACTACCATAGGATTATCTTAAAAATATTTTTACCTTTAAATCGCTTCTCATATAAAATTACAAAATTGTCTCATAATGCTTTTGGCCTTTCAAAAGCCGAATATAAATATATATAATAAATTAACTAATATATATAGATAATATAATAGTAATAAATATAATATAAAGTATAAATATTAACTATAATTTACTAACAGAAACGGATCTATACATTTATATTATATAATTATAAATAATATAATTTAAATATATACTAAATATATATAATATAATATATACCAATATACATGTATATAAAATAAATAACCATAGAAGATACTATAAAATATATTTATATAATTATACATAAAACCATTATTATTATAATAATATATAATAATATATATAAGTAAATAATATATATATAAAATATTAAATATAATATATAACTACACAAATAAAATTATATATAATATAATATATAATATATATATATATATATATAACAATATAATATAGATTATATATATATATGAATAATAGATTATTATGTCTAATATAATATATATTATAGTATATATATATAGTATATATATATCCTTGAAAGCAAAAGAATATGAGACAAATTTTAGTAATATTTTATATATATATAGAACAATTTAAAGGAAACAAATATTTTTAAAATAATCCAATAATGAGAATAGAATAAACACTTGTAAACGAGAGCATCAACTTTAATTTTAAATTTGTAAACTATTTTAGCTCCCTATTATTTTTTTTCGATTTTTCTAAGATTTTTCAAAAACACGGCAATAGTTTAAAAATACGCGTGCAAAAGAACTGTTTACGCGTAAAAAAAATTACTTACCTATAATATATAAAATATATATAGTATAGTAATATTATATATAAAATAATATATAATATATATATTAAATGATAACTATAATACGCCCACCTCGATCTAGTCACTCTAAAGTACGTGAATATAATGTAGTAATATAATACATCTTGTAAGTAATGATGATTAATAATAATAATAATTAAATTATTAAATATTTATATTATATATAAATATTATATAATATAACACGCAACCGAAAAAAAATAAAAAAAAAATAAATAAAAGAAAAAAAAATAATAAATATATATCATATAAATATATAATTATTAAAACCCACCAAAAATAAATAAATAACTAAAGAAATAATATAATCTACTAAAACTATATACCAATCAACCTATTATATATAACCAATACAACCTACCTAATAATATACCAACCTAAACCAACCAACTAATACTCAAACCAATACTACGAATACCTAACCTAACCTAACCTAAACAATACCAACCGTATATATTTATTCGTCATATGCTGAAAATCTCTAATACTGATATAGTAAACTGAGACGACGAAGACTGAAACTAATATACTATCAACAGTAAAAAAGCACCTTCAATGAATAATTAAATTTCACACAGTAAACATATAGATCTAAATAAACAATAATACAACCCCTGTCCTACAACGGCATTATATATAGCCCTCTACGGCTCACACCTCATATAAGCATATAGAGCTAACGTTATAAAAATGTTATAAGTGTAACTCACGCTATAGAATTGATAAATATAATGGTAAAAATTTACTCAAAATATAAAATAACCCAATCCAAAACAATATAAATAATACATAATATATATATAGTGAGATAATAGATAATCAAAATATAATAAAAGCAAAACAAAACACAACCATATAGATAAGAAATTTATAAGGATATACTTACTGAATTATAAAATAAACTTAAATAAAAATAATTAAAAATATAAATAAAATTACCTAATACAAATTAGACTGCTCAAAAAAAAGAGAAAATTGGCATATAAACGTAAAGATAAAAACGAAAAACATAGTAATAAAGAAACATATATAATAAAGGGAGAACACAACAGAAAACTATGCAGCACAAGAGAGGAGTAAAGGGCATAGTAAAGTATGGAAGAAACGAGAAAAAAATAGAATAGCATACAAGATAGAAAACTAGAAGACCCCACAGGCACAAAACAGCATTGACAAAAAAAAAAATAGGTATAAATTGAGTAAAAAAAAAGTATAGAAAAGCATAAGACTCACTAAAAAAAACCCCATTAAACCTCATCTCTCATCAAATGCAAACAGAGGAAATAAGCTAATGCTCGCCACAAACGACCAGACCGACACTGGTCAAAGTGAATCACGCAACCGCGTAAAACACGGAACCAACCAACACAAAAAACCAACCAACCCAACTCTACATCCTAATCCTTCAACGTTGAAAATGTCAAACAATAATACAACCACCCAAACCAACCACAATATGGAATAGCTTACAGATGAACCAACCCAAAACCACAGGTACATAAAGTAATCACACCCCCCCCAACTACCTGCTCCAGAGGCAAACTAAATCTGTTGAGAGAAAAAACAAATCAAAAAGAACGAGTAATTATCCGAAATGCACAAATAGAAAAAGAACAGGACCAATTAATATTCTACAAAACCCGCACCCTCGCTGATGGTAAAAAAATGAAAAAACACACAAAAAATGAAAAAGAAAATGAACACAAAGTCTATACAAGTGAAAGATGAATAAGCTAGATAACACAAAAATAAATACACAACACCAAATCCAATAGATCAAAACCCCCCATCACAATACCACAACTCAACAATCCTATACCAACCCACCAGCAATACAGCAACAAACTCTCACACCCATATACTCCAAAATGTGAGTGTGAAAACTATGTCTTTGCATAAAACACAAACAAAAACTGACACATCAGAACGACAATACAACATACAAAAAAATTACCCAACGTGGAAAAAGAATGATTGAAGCGCGGGAACACCACAACATCAATCCTAAACCGAAGACGCGAGTCGAGAACCATATATTAGCCACACACTCATAGAGGTGACCTAACATCACCATGTAAGGCTAACCAGAGCCTACTAATGCACAATTAACATGTGATTACCCAAAATCGAACTCTGAATGAACTTTACTATCATATAAAATCAACGTTAGACTCAAAAAAAACCCCACCCAAATCAAAGTAACAAAAAACAACGAAAAACCAACAAAAACACCCAACAAGAACCACCCCCAAAATTCCCTCACAACAACCTCACCTCAACAGATAACACCGCAAAAAGAAACGCACCTAAAGCGATAAAATAAAAGTGTAAACGCTGCAAAATGTAGCAAACAAACAAATAAGAAAACGAACACTACGCTAAACCAGATCGCACATAGATAGCGTTCATAATGAAGCGTTAAATATAAAAAGAAACAGCAATAAGAAAAAAATATCAATAACGCCAACACAACGGCAAACCTCTAACCAACATCAACACAGCTAATTTGAGACACATAAGTATCACACAGCGACAAGAGAATCATAGCTCACGTGATCCATCAATGACCCGAAACCCAATACCAGATCACACAAAAAAAATCAATCATGCTCGGTCGTTTATATCGCGGAAATAGACTTACCATAATACAAAAGGATGGATCTCACAATCTAGACCGGCACGTCCGAAAGTGTGCAAATATAGCACCTGGCGATTTTGTACGCGTGGGCATAACATGCTGATCATGCATGTTATTGATATAGGCCGAGGTGCAAAACATGCATCCACAACCCTACGTCCGCCCGGAAGAAATTGATATAGCGCTCTAAAAACGACACCACGGACGGTTAAACTGCCCTAGATGTGATGATTAAACCCAAAACCATGTTAAGGAAGCGGCCAGCGGTAAGGACAGACAAAATAACACGACATGCCAGAGAAAAGCGGATAGCGGAGCAAAAATGAAAAAAAAAAATTGACGGGCACAGCACAGTCACGACACAGAACCAACTAACGACATCAAAGCAACACTCATAAGGCCGCTCAGTCCCAGAGGACGAAACTAACCGAAACCAAACAAAATAGAAATGCCAAAAACCAAAAGCGGATGTAAAAAAAAACTAAAAAATAACATAGAAATAAAAAAATTAGGTAAGTAAGAGAGATAAGAAGAAATTAAATATAATGAAAAGAAGAGTATAGAAGAGTAAGAAGTAAAATAATAATAGATAGAATAGAAAGAGATAAAGTGAGTATAAGGACTAATTATTAGATTGTGGATTATGAAGTTTGAGTAGGGAGAGCCTGAGAAATGTGGAGAAGAAGAAGGACAAGAAAGAATAAGAAAAATCTACAACGTATTGAAGTCAATAACCATCCCCTGGACCACTCACAAACTCCGCCCCCCCACACCGCTACCGTATACTAAGGGACCCATAAGAAACATCAAAAACACACACACGCCCAATGAAAAAACCAAGCTTAATAAAGCATGCAACAAAAGCAGAGGGAAATCCACCCAAGAGAGCAACTACGATAAAAGAAAAGAACAAAAAAAAGCTAAAATTATAAACAAAAGCACGATAAGGACCCGAGTTCATGGTTGGGAAAAAAGGGAGCATAAGACAAGATGCAAACCATAAATACAAAAAGCCCAAAAAGCAGCAATAAAGAGCCCAAAATACACCACCTATTGAGACAAAAGAAAGAAATAAAGAGATGAGAATTGATTTTCTAATAGTAAGTAAATTCATTCAATTGAATGATAAGAGAGTATAGTTAAGATAGTAAGTAATAATAAGAAGAAGTACTTTCTAGATGAAGATATTTAAACAACGAAAGTAGACTGTATTTATTGCCATATAGAATATACAATATGTACTAGAATAGTATAGATAGTAAATAATAGGAAATTTAATAAAAGAAATAGTCATATCAGAGTAGAGAATAGAAGAGAAGAAAGAAAAATAGACGTAATTCTAGAAGTTGGTGAAAAAGAATATGAATAATTGAGATATTTTGTTGTATGAGGTGTAAAGGAAGTATAGATGTATTTATGATAGAGATTAAAGATTAAAATAAAGTAAAGATATTATGGTTGAGATGAGATTAAAAAATCAGATGTGTAGAAGAAAGTAATTAGAAATTAGATGTGAAACCAGAAGATGTGTTATCTTTAAGAATAGAGATAGAGAAATATATAGAAATAACTGAGAGTAATAAGATAGAATATATAAACAGAGAATTTAAGAATCTTTATTTTATGAAGAGAATCTAATTTAAAATGTAAAGTAGTTTATATTTTATAGAGAGATAGAAATAAATGATATGAGATATGAGCTATATATAGAGAATATATAATATAATATAATATATATTAACTATATAAATAATATATATATATATATATATAATACAAAAACTGTCTTACTTTTTATATAGATATATATCAGTGATTGAATAATAAAATAATTACACCCAGAGACAATATGAAATATGACTTCTCTTCTTTTACTTCTTCATCTTCTATCTTCTTCTTTTCTCTTCTATCTAATTATATATTATTATATTATTATATATTTATATATTATTATTATTTATTATATATATTAATTATTATATGATTTTATAATATAATTAAATTATATTATTATTATTATTATATTATTTATTTATATTATTATATTATTATATATATATTTATTATTATATATTATTAATTGATTAATATATATTTAATTATTATAAATATATATTATTTTAATTTATTGTAACAATAAATAAAATAACTTAAATAATATATTTAAAAATTTAATAGCTAAATTTTTAGCATTCTAACCACTGAAACTAAAAACGATACTTCTCGTATATAATCATACTTCTTTCTAAAGCAAAAACCACAATTACCAACTTAACAAATCGTATATCAATAGGTGGTGATTCAAAGACGTATTTCCGAAGTATAATATATATATATCATAATAAATATAAATATATATACTAAAAAATATATAAATACAGATAAGGTACCATTATATAGAAAACAATATTAATATAAGATAAAGATAAATAATATATATAAATAATAATATATATATATATTATATAATATATATATAATATATAATAATTAAATCCAATGATACATCTCTGGAAAATAATAGGATGTTGCCAGACATTCATTATTGATTTTTAGTCTCGAAAGCAGGAGACGGCGACTTTTTTCCTATAAATTCAAGAATTATAAATATTAATTTTATTCGTAAATTAATAATTAAAATAATATTTATAAAAATTATTAATAATAAGATAATTAAATAATTAATAAACAGAAGATAAATGAGAGATAATAATTTATTCAAAAAGTTTAGGCGCTTTTCGACTACTATTCAAAAATATTTAGTACGGATTTACCACATAGGACCCCATTAATAATTTCAAATCAAATAAAAATATAACAAATAACTTTATTTGTATGATAAAAATTTAAATACAAAAAGTTAAAACTGATAGTTAAAAGGACCATGAACCAAGAGGAAGTAGAATGGTGAGCAATTGCGAATCAGGATTAGAATGGCGAAAGGTACTATGGAACGCCTCGCCTTATAAGTAAGGATTAATGGTAGTAGAGGTAAAATAAGAGAAGATAATAAATAGAATAAAAAGATGTTCGTTAAAAAAGAAGTATAAGCGACTAGCGCGCAATATAGATGTAGATATGTAAAAATCTATAATCATTAAGATTATAGAATTATAGTAATATAGTTATGAATTGACAAATAAGGAGTTTAAATATATGATTAAAATAATATAGATATACAGAAGAATAAAAATCTTAGTATTTGAGAGCAATATATGAAATATAATATATATATTATTAATTTAGTCACGTAAATAAGTTCCTTATTCACTATAAAAAATTGTCATTAATAAAATCAGAAGATAATTCTGGCAACAATCATTATTCCTAAAAGTATCCGATAGCTGATCTTATCTCTACAAATATTATAGTATGATTAATATAGATAATAATATATTAATATATATAATTATATATTTTATAATATATTTAATTACTAATAATTATCATTAAATTATACATTTATATATTATAATAATATAAATATTATATAATAAAATAATATTAATATATATCATATCTGTATTTATTTACTTAATATTTCATTATACTTTAGTATTTTTCTTTCATTCTATTAAAACCAATTTTTGTCTCGAGAGCCAAAATTATACTGATCCTTTAAACTTCCCTTATCGCTTTCAGATCATACCCACATTAATTAAAAAACAATTTGTGTACTCTCATTATTGCTACATTATGTTTTCTACTACAATGAAAGAACCATCAAAATTTACAATATTATAATTATCTAAAGTGACACATCATCACTGATTGATCCATATACCGTGTGCTTTTCTCAACAATGATTAATTAGAAATATTTAAAATCACATTCTCAATAACTGTATTCAGACTTACCCTGATAATTGAAACAATACTATAATATTTTCTATCAAGATTATTTAATTCGAAAGTAAGTATATGTGTTTATTACGTTAAACATGAGTGAGGAGCTGTGCGGTTAAAAATTTATTTACAAAAAGATAAAACATTATTTTTATTATATAAATAACACATTCCTATAATTACTACGTAATTTTATATCTAAAAACATATTCACCCTTCAAACCTTCTAGTTCAAAGAAATTACAATTTCAGGATACAGTTATATTTCTCAAATTATCTACAGCTTCTTATCTATGCATTATTATTAATATTTTCTTATAAATATATACGCTCCTGTGGTGATATTAAAATTTACATATTAAACACACTTAAACCTCCACCTGCACCTCAAATCACTTCCGACCCTGCTCAGACCATATTACTTCCATATATGTAAGTTATTGATGTAAAATCTGTCTCAACTTTGTGTTATTATAGAGTTACAGTGCAAATTTAAACGGAAAGTCTATCCGATTTAAGCTAATATAAATATACTTCCAACAAAATTTTACAACGCTAGAGATGTTTTACCAAATGTGTAGAGTTTGCATAGGCCTTATATGAGCTCATTGAGGCATAACTCCTTAAATTCAGTATAGGACAAATCATAGCTCTAAAAATTAGAAAGCATTGGAGATAGAGGAAAGTTGGGGAAAGTAGCATAAACCAACAATCATAGCTCGACAAATCATGCGATTGATGAAGCGTCATCCCGGAGAACGGCATTCCATGAGTAGGGCGTGACAATATATGACAAACTGCCACATCGTAAGAGTCGAAGGTAGCGAGCGATTAAGTAGAGATGCACTAATTTGTGCTACTGAGTATTCGAGATTGAAGCCTGTATTGAGGAGACAGAAATAAGACTCCGTAAAACAGAACAAACTCTACCGGTCACGGACAGCTCCCATCCGTATACCACGTCAAACGCCGCCAGATTACCACGTATGTCAGGCACCCATCTCTCATCGCTACGGCCCAGCACAGCGACGAAAGAAGGTCCAAGATACAAGACGAGAGAGCGCCCCTTCCAACAGGCTTCACAACTTCACATTCACGTGTTTAACTGTCACAACCATTGATGAAATAGGAACAAGCGACACCATCGCTTAAACTTCCAATAATACGCTAATGGTATACATTGCGCCTGCAATGCAGTAAGAACTTCTCACACATCGTCCACGCTTATTGTTGACAGCGTTGACACCACTAGACTAGTTCACATTATACACATCGTACTCACGCTTCTATCGCGCGCAATCCTACTATCAATTACACAAATGTTCACGTTCTCGGCACTAACCTAAGAAACGCTACACACCCTCGCATTCTTGCATCCTTACTTTTCTTTTACACACACGGTCGATTGCGTGAGTGAGAGGGCGATATGAGGACGAGACTCATCCTATGCTTTTTGCGAGAGGCTCAACACGCAATTCAGAAACCAGCACGCCGTGGTGCAACGATACGTCCCACACGGAAAGTCACCCGAGGGGCCGAGAGTGGAGCTTAGCCGCGTCAGTAGAGACCGTGTGTCCTGCAGTCAGTAAGAGGCACCCGAAACACATTAGATATGACTGATACCGGTACCACTCATAGGCGGTGCCTAAAACCTCTCTGCTATCTATATATAACCTAGAATACTTCTAATCCTATCATTCTATGGAGCAGTCTATGCTAGGGAACTAGAGCTTAAGACTACTTGAGCACACCCTGAATGATCTAACACTAGACTTCAATCCAATCTTGATACCACGACTCGCCATGATTTAGGTTACGTGACTCATTATGGTAAGAGCTCATACGCGACGGACACCAGCATAGCACGACCTGTGCCTTCAGAGAAGCGAGAGCTAGCGCTGGATGCAGCGCCGAATCATATAACTCTGTCAAATCTGACGAGTTCGGAGCTAGCTATAGCTCGAGAGGGTTCTCGGGTGTTAATACGTACCGTGCCTGCTTCACATCGTGGAATAACCAACCTTTTACTCTCCTGTGAATAACACACACTATATCTATTATAGAGTATATATAAAGAATCGATATAATCCCTCTCAGTCGGATCTCAACCGAGAGCGTGTGCTCCTGCTATAGACTCAAACACTTCTAAAATGTCAAAACAAACAAGTGCCACCACAATTATTAAATCTATATCAGAAGACAGACCTCCCTCCGCGCATGCACGTCGCCTTGCTCCCGACAAACTTAAACGCCAAGCTTGGAGTTTTTATACTCCTTCTTCAGTCATTATGTATATATATAAAGTCGTATCTCATCAAATCTGAGTATGCCTCTCCTCTTCACCTCGTCCTTAAACCTAACGTTGATTACCGCCCTACCGGGGATTACAGGTGTCTTAATGCAATTACACGCCCCGACCGTTATCCAATTCCGCACCGGCAAGATTTTACCGCAAATCTTTTGGGATGTACCATCTTCTCGAAAATTGATTTGTAAAAGACTATTAACAAATCCCAGTACATGCTGTCCAAATTCACAAAACCCGTAAAATAAAACTCCCTCGCTGTTTGTAGATTCTCCGATACTCCCCTTTTCTTGTGTACTTCGGAATGCTGCTACCCATCTATTCCAAGTTCATCGATCCTTCTGCATCGGCGATCACATGTATGTGTTATTCTGAACGACTAGTATTTATAACTCAAGCTCGTCCAGAGTAAACATATCTCTAATCGCTACTACGCCAGGGCGCAAGTGATATGACTTTCTCAATTTCGTTATTAACCTTTTAAATGCATTCGCGTATTAACTCCTAATTCTTCATCGGCCTATATCTCTATTCTAAAGTAGTCCCGCCCCTCACTGAAAAGAGCCACACGGTCTGTGAACTATCGCTCTTTCCCAATGCCAGAAAACAACACACATCTTCGCAGTTTCTGTAGGCATGGTAAATCATATCTTATCACTAGGTTTACAAATCTTCAGGCAAGCGAACATTGCGTCTACTCTTAAGTGACACTTCTTCAGCCTTCTCGTAAGTTGCGCCTCCACCTCCATCGAGTTACTGATGAGACCCTAACTATATTATTTCTCTACCATCAAGGATGCACTCTGCTCTTTCTGTCCTCCTTGTTTTAGTCGCTCTACCAACTCGTCGACACGCATCAGCCAACTTGAGCGTCGAGCATACGCGACTGCTGGGTAGTAACAGACATACCTTAAAAGGCGTTGAGGAAAGTGAAATATAGACGTATACCACTGATATCATGATCATAGAGAAAGAACTCCTATATCGCCCGAGTTCATGTAAAATCTTGTATCTGCAGTTTCATAGGAATATGATAATGGACTAGCTATCAATCTTATTCATCCATCAAAGCATGACACGATATTCAAGCTACACTTATTTGATCGGCTCCAGTGATTATGTTATCAGCAACTTATCTGGTAACATCGTCACCATATCAGCTGACCACATACTTGTCAATTCTACTTGAAACTATAGTATCTTCTCCGCGTGATGCACTCATCTCACGAGAGTTGTATTTTGTCTCAATCACCACCAATCATTTTAATACATCACGTAAGACTATGTGTTTCATTATAATCCACGCAGATCTCTTCCCGCATATGTGCACTATTATTCCCCTCTAATCCTAGTAATGTACGCACTAATTGTAGGTCATCAACTCATTTGAATATAACTTAATTATCGCTCCCTGCTACAACTCTACTTTAATCAGTAGGAGTTTCGGATTGCCATCCATTACCTCTGCAGCATACTCACGTCTAACCCCCCTGGTCGACTCTGCCATGCGTCGTCTTGTATTCACACAACCGATGTTTCGCATTCCACGGCATCACTAAGAGACACACGTCAAAACTTAGTAAACATATTTCTGCCGTCCTGCTCCTATGAACGGAATAACTTTATTATCCCTGATCACTAAAAGATGAAGTGGGACATACTGCCAACAAGTGCAAAAGCATAAGTACGAACTAGATAGAGTAACTCCTGCGTAGCAGTCCCCGAAACTCTAAATGGCTGCGACATGTCCACAATTGTATTGTACCTCACTACTCCTGCAATACGCAGATCACACACGATTGCACACTATGTGTTTTAATCGACCGTCTGATATCGCGTAGTGGCGAATATAAGAGCACACACCAACTTATAATAATTCAGGACATATCTTGTCAGGCTTTCTCTTCCCACGGGTCGAGAGAGTCGTAATCCCTACACTGGTCTCGACAATCAGACCAATTGATGCGTCACCCGTGGCGAAAGACCTTAATAGGTATCTTGCTTGTTTAAGTGAGTCAAAACCTATACTCTGTAGCTAATCATCGACAATCCCGATATGATGAAAAGGTTCACAGAGCAGTACATAATGTTCCCAAGGGGCTAATCGTCAATGTGATAAATTGTATCCGAAACTGACTCTCCATTCTTCTTGCATTCGAGACCCTGAAAAGACCTTTACAGTAGGGCATAATCCATAGGGCGTGTTATACGTACTCCATACCGGATTCTCAGGCGAAGATCATCCTCTTAACCTGCTCACTTGACTACTGATCGTGCATTCTACCTTTCCCTTCTTCCGCAATCTTAATAGCGTAATCAATGGGACCCTTCTTCCTTCGCCAAATCACATCGGCTCAAAGCCAAACCGTCACGCCATGCCGCCACACGACCATCCCCAGGCCCTCTTCAAGGCCCCGAATATACCGACCTGTTTACAGGTGTGATGGATTCAAATCTTTACATTGAAACATAATGATTGTAAAAAGACGATTATCGGTAAAAATAGGAGGATCGCTTTCAAAGAGGTATGAAAAATGGAAAAGGTTAATCTTATATTAATCGGGAATATAACGCCGCCTTTCTAGAATTTGTCTACCCGTATTGAGCAGTTTTGATCTAACAGTGGTCCAGCATTTTCCAATAAGCATTACCCTATATGCCTCGCGTTACGACAATACGCTCTACCACCAATTCTGCCAATCTTCCGCGACTGCCTAAAGCACGAGGCTAGTTGACCATGACCCCCCTCGAGTCCGGTCACCTGCGCGTCCACGCTGTCGGCGGGCTAATAGCCGGGGCGGCCGACCGACCACGCCCCCGGGCCGGCTGACAACACCCCAGATGTGTCGTTAGACCCAGCGCGAAAACCCTCCGCGGCACTCCGCTCGAGCTGACGCAGCCCATCCCTTCACGGCCTGTGACGCCCTCACTCACGTCCGGACTCGCACCACGTGGACGAGAATCGCCCAATGGAATGTAATGATGTGGCGACAGATAGTCGAAAAAGACAGTAGAGCTAGTTGTTGAGGTAGTGGAAGATAGACTGGCCGTGCTAGGTTAGCCAAGGCTGGCAGCTAACGGATAGAAAGGCACCGCGTGTCCGAAACGGCTCTAGGCGCTTCACTCTCAGACATAGCCGAAGGACTGAAAAAACACGACGGTGTCAGGGATCACCGATTTGCTTCAACCACGGCACCATCAAAGGGAGAGAAGCGAAAGAAAAAGCACGAGGGAGTGCCAACGTAGGCCGACAAGCAGAGGATAGGAAAGCACCGGCGCAAGGCTGGAGCAGAACTTACCCTCAGAAGAACATGACTGGCAAATGAGTCAAAGGAATTGACAATCGATATACTAAAAACCAATAAGATAAAGGGGATTAAGAGTAAAAAAGGAAAACACTAAAAAAGTGAAACATAATTGTAAGAGAATTAAAACAGAAAAAACACTGTATAACACAAGATGAGTACACATAGATAAGAAAAAGCCCGCGGAAACAGAAATTATTCGACCCGCATACCCTCGGCAAAAACCATGAAAATTCAAGGAGGAATGGTCGATAATGACAATAGAAGATAAAATACATGAAAACTTTTGGTGAGAGAAACGTAGCTCCGCATAACGATTTAGTTATTTGAAGCTGAAGATTTGAGCTAATAGGTTAATAACAAAACATTGTGAGTTGCGCGTTCATAAAAAAATATTATGTATAGTGCGTGAGAGGAGGCCTCATTCCCTTGCGACAGAGGGATGTGTTTATGTTGCCATTCTTCCGACTACTGGGTTATATTCAGACCGAGCATAGAAATAATTCTCTTTTTGTGTGAGAAGTATTTTCCAATGTGAGAACATGAAAAATTAGAGGATGAGGTACATTAGTAGAAATGGCCAAACGCTGAAATAACGGAGCTTTTAGCAGTCAAGCCAGAGAACAATTTCTCGGACCAGAAGGGGAGAATGAATATGTGATCGAGAGGGGTGAGTGGTAGAAAGGGTGTAGCTACTACCTATTATAATATGCAGAGATTTGTTTTGTGTGTGAGTGATCTATTGAATGAAGCAGTTTGAGATGATGGAGTGGTAGAGAGATTTGGCCAGGGTGTATAAAAGGAGGTGTTTGAAATAGATAAACGTTATAGTATATATAAATATAGCTTAAATTGAAGTATAATCCTCATTCTATAATTCAAACAGTCGACAATGTATGGGGTTATGTTAGATTGGGTGAATGCAAGCTGGAACAAGTGTCATAAGTTAATATTTAGGATATTAATGTTGGATGAAAAGGGAACGGTAGATGAGGAATGTAGCTAAAGTTATTTTGGCTGATGTGAATGGAATTAAGGGGTGAATTTCAGGAAGGTGTTGGTTCACTTATAAATGGTTGTGAAAGTAAAGGGACTTCAGTCTTTAGTGCCGCTAGGATACTTACATGAAGGTATGTATTGTATACCTGTGTTAATGTATTAGTAGTGAGACTATGGTCGGAATTAAGAGGTATAGATCTAAAGTTCAATGTGTCAGATGGACAATCTTAGTGTACGGTGTTAGGTGTGAGAAAATTGATAAAATGAGGATAATGTTTCGTCTATATTAGAGATTTATGTTAGATTTGTGAAGAAAGTGAGTAAATGAGAGAATAAATGAAAGTCGTTGAGATGGTTTGGTCATTTTTAAAGGATGGAATTGATAGTCGGTTGGCGTTTTATTATTTTAGTAGCGGATGTATTAGTTGGATGATGTTGTTGGTGAATATTCGACGGCTGGGATTGCACCGTACAGAAAAATTAGTTAGGAGGATTAGAGAATATCGAAGTAAAGAATGATCTGTAGATGCAGAGAAATGTGGAGGTTTAGCTGAGAGCGAGCATTATAGAGGTGATGGACATTAGCCGTAAATTAGGAGTGAGACACAGAATGGCGGGGTTATTTGAGTGAGGAAGGAGACTCTTTTGGTATGATGAGCGTCACCTGGATGGGCCAGGGATGAATCGCCTACACAGACGATATGCCATAGTGAGGCGTCCGTCGCAGTGGCTGAGGTCCCGTGAAGCTTTAGGGTGATTTTCTGACTGCTGACAAAGCTGGTACTGTACGGATGTATCCGACTGTCGTGCTCTATATTTACTTACATAAACTATCTTTATACTGTTTTTCCCGGGTTAGATGTCAGTGGTGTCTCTGTACCCCTAGTCTGTATAGTGAGACAAAAGAGGGCATGACTCATGTTGCTGTGAAAATAAAATATTTGATAGGTATTATATATAGTGATGGTATATAGGCTGAGATACTGATATTAAAAACTAATAAAAGGTGAAAATAAATGAATAATATATTTATAGTTATATATATGGACTTCCCATAAGTTTTTTAATAAGCTCTTCTGTATTATAAATTATAAGATAGACTCATGCATATAGATATATAAATATATAGAATATTATATATATAAATATATAAAACTTACAAGTGATCTTTCTCTGAGCGAACACTTTGTTTAGGACAACACGTATCGGCTCGGTGGCGCTGCGTTTGGGCCGATAGCCGGCCTTAAAGTTCGATTTCCTGTGGTCCCCCGTTGTTACCCCCTGCATAGGGAATTAAAGCATCTAGGGACTTGAACAAGAATCAGTTTTTTCCTATAGATAAGGGTAATATAACTACAACTATAACTTTAGATTATATATATATAATATATGATATATATATATATATATTATATATGTAATATAATTATACTTTATGCTTTATTCTTATTATATATTATCTATTTACATTTATACATTATATTATATGATAAAAATAAAAAATAACTCTACTGTATATAAGTAGAGTTTAATCATTGTAGAGATTATATAGATAAGAATAAAATATATTCTGAGATTATAAATTATAGGAAAAGAAGTTATATATATCTAATATTAATATTATTATACCTTAAGCATATATTATAATATATATATATATATTTATTTATATTATAATTATATTTATATATATTTATATTTTTGTATTTTATGTATATAATATGGAATATATAGTATATATATATATATATATTAATATATTTATCGTTCATGTGTTCATATATAAGCAATGAGGGTATGATTTTATTTTATTTTAACAGAATCCTTAAGTCCTCCACTACCTGGAGACTTGGCAGTTAGTTTCTATCTTCAAGGTCACAAGTTGGTTCTTGCTGTTTACCACTTGTCTAATGCTGCAGGAACTGTGAAATTTGATAGTATACAAGCAGAGTGTGCTGTTCCCTGGCTTAATCCTGTTCTAGTTTCTTTTACAACTGCTCTTCACATTGCTCATCAGCTCAGAGACAAAGTAAGATTATAAAGTTAAACATCATATTGCTTTAATCTAATACAGCAAATTTGTTAAGAACTTTAGTAGACTTTTATAAAAATGGTAATTAGATTTTTAATATAGTATATTTTGCTGATTACATAAGAAGAACTGAACGTATTTTTGATTCTTTGAACAATGGAATTCATGTAAGAAGTTTAGATGAATCTCTTAAAAATCATTTATTTGACTTTCCAAGGACCATATTTAAGTTAAATTTTCTTCTGCAGAGTATCAGTATTATTCATTACCTTTGTTTTCTTTATTTCAAAACAAATTCCCATTTAGGAACAAGTAAAAAAGCTTGATAGAAAAAAGATCATTACCTAAATGGAAGGAAAAAAAGTGTGTTCATTTAAGATTGTGGAAGGTAAAAAAAGTAAATGGATTAAATAAATTTGGGTTCAGATATTAAATTTGTAGTGAAAAGTTGGTAAATACCGTTACTGGCACTACATAGATTATGTATTCTAAAGGCTTGAGAGGTGTTATAATTTTTTACCTAATGTTGAGTGGTATTTGTTTTTGATTTGTAGCTAGTTTGTAGCTCAGAGAGAGGATCAGAGGTATCCTAAATAAAAAAAAAATTAATCATTTCCTTATTGTGTGAAGTAGTAGACTTTTTCTGTTAATAGGAAACTTTTTTTTCCTTTGGCAGTAGATAGGGGAATGCTTTGGAAGAAACATACTTTTATATAAGGAAGACAAATGTGACCACTATGTCGAGTTACAAACCTTAACTAATTCATCTTTTTCTACGCAGTTCTATTAAATGACTCCATTAGTTTTATTTCATTTTATGTTTAGAAAATATTACTTCAATTATTATTATTATTTTTATTAATGATGTAACATCTGCCTCCTGCAGGATATCCTGACCTTTCAAAAGCTCTGCTCCGGCTGGATATCATTTTCAATATCCGTCCTCCGGCAGGATTTTCCTTTAAAGATTTGAAAAAAAAATTTTCCTTTAAAACTCTGGATATTTAGTTTCACTCAAAATAATCATTTATTAGCTTTAGAAATGTTGGCTTTAATTTCAGATATAATTTCAGGAATTAGTGGTTTATAGCGCTCTACATATTATAGTTGATGTAAAATTATGAGGTTTTTCTTTATTGTTACCGAAAGATTTTTTGAAATAACTTAGACCTACGCCAATATATAAAATGTATCTAATATTGAAATTTATGAATCTTTAAAATCTTAATAAACTTTTTTTGCAGTAAACACGTTTTTATAATTATGTAAAATATTTTTATCTTTAAACAATGAAATTTACTAAGTACAAATATTTAAAAAAAAAAAAAAAAAAAAAAAAAAAAAAAAAAAAAAGAAAAAAAAATTAAATTAAATTTAAAGGACAGGTTCAATATGTCAGTAAAAAATTGTAAAAATTTAAAATTTCTACTAATTGTGTTTATAAAATTCATCCAGTTTTAACGAATTTTCAGAGTAGATATAAGTGGTCGAGTTTCAAAACTCCATTTCGAATCATTTTTCTGCATAACCGCTTGACATTTGTCCCAATATGAATTGCCCATTTTGAGTGGCTCTATCTCGAAAAAAATAAACAAAAAAATTTCAGAATTTAAATGTATACTTGATAAAAGCTAAAGATTTATATTTCCTTATCTCTTCTGTCATATCCAAAAATAAGAAAATTTATATGTGTAGATTTTTTTACATTATCTTTAAGAGGGTGAAAATTGGCAAAACTGAAAATTCTCTTTAGATAAAGTTTTTTTTGCAGTTCGTCGATTTTTATAAAATTTTCAAAGTAGATTGAATTGAACGAGTTTCATATCGTTCATTGATAATATTTTTTTATATGCCCAACAATTTGACCTGTGGAAAGTTGGAACGTCATTGTCCTGGCTGTTTCAAATTGAACATGGCGTACCCAAAGTTAAAATGATTGGGTATGCAGAAAAATGCCTAAATTAAAGTTGTGTAACTTGTTAAACTCTATTTACTCAGATAATTTCATTTTAAAAAAACCGAAGAATTTAAAAAAAAAGAATGATCAAATTTCATTTTGTCCATAATTTTCTAAACTGTCAGAAAAATTGTAAAAAAAAATCTGTTTGATTTTGTTACTTTTGGATACTGTTTAAAGAAGGCATAAATCTAATACATTTATTTCAGTTTTGTAACTCACCGATTCCATCAACACCAAGAATTTTTTCATAAAAATTAGATGAATAGAAAAATAATGGGAGCAAATTTTTTTTTTTTGTCAAGACAATAGTTTGAGTTTAACAATATATTTATAAAAATTGCAATTTTTACTTTTGAATTAATAAAACAAAAGATTCTTAATTATAACTGATTGTTAGTTAATTACAGTTATTTATTATTTTTTTTAAATATTGGAGAATGAATATTAGGACAAATCAAAAGTTTAAGATTCATAAAATGTGGTGAATTCTATTCTTTTTAAGCTGTAGATGTTGCTAGCTTGGTTAAACATATGAGGTGCTACCCAACAGGTCGGAGAATTTCACTGTAAAAAAAATGTTGCTTACCGTACCTCCTAGTTTCCACCGTCTCCTTCGAAATAGTTTTTACCATAATTCCATGCATCCCTGGATGTTATCAAGCGTGAGTACGTTGAAAACCTCCTGCGATTCTGCCTGGATCTCCTCAATCATGTTAAAACGACTCCATTTCATCAGTAATTTCATTTTTGGGAATAAGAAAAAGTAACAGGAGGGTCAGGCGAATAATGTTTTTAGAAGTCAGGAATTTTCGAACATGTGATGTGTGAGCTGGTGCATTGTAATGGTAGAGAAACCAATTGTTGCTCTTCCATTGTTTGGACGTTTGCTCCGAATGCCCTCCTCAGCCACTTCAAAACCTCACAGTAAAACTTACCATTGACGGTTTGATCAGGAGGTAAGAATTCCTTGTGGACAATCCCATGAATGTCGGGAAAAAAAACAATCAGCATGGACTTGACAGAGCTGCGAGCTTGACACGTTTTTTTTTTTCAGCCGCAGCGAATTTGGCCATTCCCCTGCGACGACGGCTGCTTCGTTCAGGATCATAACCGTAAACCAATGATTTATCACCAGTTTTGACACTGGAGATGCAGTTGGTTAAATTATCTCTGACTTGTTGTTTGAGTTTCGTACAGACAGATATACAAATTTCGCTGATATGTGTGTGTTCAAAACATCTGACACAATGCAAATGAACAGTCCTGCATGACTGTCCTACTATTTCACAAACATTGTGGATACCATAAATAGGTTTGCTATTGCTCATGGCATTAATTCCAAGATTTCCTGTGACATACGATGGGATTCTGCAAGTTTTTTTTTTTAAGTTGGAGACAAAATTTAATGTAGTTCCTTTGCTCGTTAAAATCCGTTATAACGGGAAAAAAAAAAAAAAAAAAAAAAAAACGCCAAGTCAATGAAACCTACACTTACAAAATCGCACAAGAAAATAAAAATGATGTACTTGCAGCTGCGTGACTGTTAGCACCCACTGATTCTAAGCATACTGGTGCTACATCTAGGCAGAAGGGCCTCTGGTGAAAGTCTCCTTTTTTTTAGAGCAATGAATGTTGTCAGTTCGACTAAACACATTATCACTAAAGACACTAAAATGGAGAAAGCCATAAACATTTTCTTGCAAAGTCTTATTATAGTTCAAGACACGATGGCTCTTCAGGTTTCTAAATTTAAAATATTTAGTGGCTATTCTTTTAAACTAATTGAGAGGGTGTGTTTAAGCACATTTTAGTGAAAAGGTATGTCAGGTAATTTGAAAGTTAGAATAATAAGCAAGAGTGCTTTGGACCGGATCTCGGGGCAAAGTAGTTTTTTTCTGGAGATAATAAACACATCCACTGTTCAAATTCATGGCCAGGATTATTACTAATTATTATTATTATTATTATTATTATTATTATTATTATTATTATTATTATTATTATTATTATTATTATTATTATTATTATTAATCTTCTTTATTTTTTTCCTTCAATTTTCAGGTTTCTGTTTTTTCCCAATACAAAGATTTTACTCCAGATTCATGCAGTGTATCGACAATTTCATGTTAAAGATCTCGAACTTAGAAATTACAAATTTAATTTACATTAAAATTCTCATTTAAAAAGTTGTTAGTTGCAGGAATTTGAGTTATTCCCACAATGTAACTTTTGTAATTCCTATAGAGTATTCTCATTATTGTTGTGAATAATATATATATATATATATATATATATATATATATATATATATATATATATATATATATATAATATATATATATATATATATATATATATATATAATATATATATATATATATATATATATATATATATATATATATATATATATATATATATATATATATATATATATATATATAAATATAAATAAATATATATATATATATATATATATATATATATAACAATATATATATATATATAAAATATATAATATAAAATATATATAAATATATATATATATATTTTTATATATAAATATATATATATATATATATATATATTATATATATATATATATATTTATATATATTATATATATATTTATAATAATAATAACCATATATATATATATATATATATATATATATATATATATATATATATATATATGTACAATATATATATATATATATATATATATATATATATATATATATATATATATATATATATATATAATGCTTATAAATATAAAAATCTAACAAATTGATAGGGGATAGTTATTGGTTGAATTTTAATTTTTTATTTTCTTTTCTAATAGACTATGCAATAATTATAATTCTTAGGTAATAGGAATGATAGGTAGGGTCAGAAGAGGGGCTGAGAAGATAAATATTGAAAAATAGGAAAATTGGTTGAAGATGAGACAATCTAGAGGTGCACTGCCACTATTGACGGAATGAAGTGGTCACCCCATTGACAACATCCAATATGGAACGATTTGAAAGCAAGGTAGACATGAATAAGCAAAGTAAAGAAGGACTTAGAGAACAGTGTGACGCATGCCATACCCTATCAAACACTAGGTATGGCAAGTGTCACCACGTTCATATATGGCAGAATCCCGTGCAAATCGTATGTATGGTATTCCTGAGAGGAGGAAGAAAGTTAAGGATTGCTAGATACGTCTAGGGTTGGTTAGGAGGTTGAAGAGGTTAGTCTTTTCAGTAGGAGTATTGGCAATAGATCCATCAGAACGAAGATTTACAGAAGTTTTTAAGATATGGTTATGAGAGAAAGATCAAAGGAGGTAAGCGCACTTTCTTTTAATGAAAGCGTACTTAATCCGTCAAATATTACCCAAGCAACTATTCCAATAATATAATGAAAATTATCAATAGTGGATCTTGGAAAATATGATTTAATTGAAGAAAGAATGAATTTGTTATTCCATCAGTTCCATCAGTGATTACGCTATCCACCATTTCGGTAGACATCGAAACTCCCTCAGAGTCAAAGCAGTTATTTCAAGGACATTTAATTTCAAAGGTACGCATAGTCCCCAATTACCCCGTTTAAGGTACCAGAAGATACGCTTAGGGCAGGGTGGTAATGATGAAGAGAAAGCATTAAAATTATGAGCTATAAGATTGTAATCAGAGTTAACAACCGGGACGGTAATTACATTTTATAGTTAGATGGACTAGTGGTGAATCACAGGTTATGATTGTTTAACGATTGGTTAGGACTCGGAAATGTGTAGGTTCCGTAATCAACTGATCCACAGATCCAGGAGGAGACTGAAGCATTCTCAAGTCTAGTTAAGATTGGAGAATGCTTCAATCTCCTCTCAACCTCTTTACGTAGGAGTGGAGCCCAACCAATCAATGTTGTGTATTTTTTAAATTCTCTAAATAGAAAACCTCAAGGGTCAGAAATATGTATAGCTTTCCTAATCACCTGGTCCAGGTTGTTTAAAATAGAGAATGTTTCAGTCTCCCAGCTTCTCTGCTTATGTTGTGGCATTGAAATTTTCTGAATAGAGGACCTTTATATTTACGGTAAAAGGTATAAGTCGTGAGAAACTCAATAAAAAGAGCACCTGGTTTCATATCCTATGTTTTTATAATTTAATTGATATCTGTAAAAGAAATTCTGATACCATGGTATCAGTGCATTCCTATTATAAATGTCACAAAGTTTAACTTTTCTGTAGCTTTTTGTTTTTACTGTTTTTATATATTTTATTTTTGTTCTAATTAAATTGTTATAAATATGTAACTTATAAAATAAATTGTTTACCATAAATTCTCTAAAAGCAAGAGTCTTATTATTTTATTTATATTCAAATTGTACCAGCCATGTCGTATGGAGGCTTGAAGTGGTCCAATAGTAAAAGAATCTTTGAATATAAGGAAGATAAAGAAATTATTATTATTATTATTATTATTATTATTATTATTATTATTATTATTATTATTATTATTATTATTATTATTATTATTATTATTATCTTCTTCTTTATCTACCTCTTTTCCACAAGACTGGGGTAAGGTGCGTGTCATGCATCGGAAAAGAAAAACAGTAGAAGAATATGATCGAAAAGAAAGCCCAGCCTTACCGCCCCCTCTGTACCATTAATTAGTGAGAACTCGTCACAGACAGAAAATCAACCCTAGAGCTTCACGGGACCGCGACGGACCCTCACTATGGTAAATCATCAATGTAAGGGTTCATCCCTTGGCCCAGGTGAGCCTCACAACCATAAAACCCCGCCATTCACTCCTATTATGCACCTTTATTCTCCTCTGCCAAACCATTTCTCTCCTTCAGACATTCGTTCACTGACCCAATCCACTTTTTCTTCGGTCCTCCCAGCCGGTCGGTTCCCAACATACTCGCCACTATACATCCGCTTAACCAACCGACTATCATTCATCCTTTCCACATGACCAAACCATCTCAACATACTTTCATTTATTCTCTCATTTACCCCTTTCTTCACACCACACAACTCTCTAATACGTTCATTCCTCATTTTATCAATTCTTCTCACACCTAGCATGCCCCTAAGATTGTCCATCTGAACACATTGAACTTTAGATCTAAACTTCTTATTCCAGACCATAGTCTCACTACTATACAATAACACAGGTAACAACATACCCTCATGTAAGACCCTAGCGCACTCAAGCCTTAGTCCCTTTACATTCTAACGATTTAATTGCACCAGCAACGTTCCTCCATTCATAACTTTTCTACTACACTCTGCATCATCCGTTCCCTTCTCATCCAACACATACCCTAAATATTTAAACTCAGACACTTGTTCCAGCTGCTCATCATCTAACATAACTTCACACTGAGGATTGTCCTCACTCACAACCATAACCTTACTCTTATCTACGTTTATTTTCAAACCCCTCCTTTTACACACCCTGCCAAATCTCTCTACCAATCTTCTCAAACTCTCTTCAGATTCGCCACACAAAACCAAATCATCGGCATATAATAGGTAAGGCACCCTCCACTCATCTCCATCATTCTAACACCATTTCCTGCCACCCCACCTCTAATTCTTTCATAACCCCATCCATATACAAATTGAATAACCAAGGAGACATCACATCCCTGCCTCACTCCGCTATTAATATAAACCTCTCACTTTTGACATCATTTATTCTTACCCGCCTCTATATACTTTACTTTTGATTCCATTCCAGAAGCCTACCACCAACACCATATATCACTAAATCCTGCCTGCAGATTTACCATTCTTCAACTTTCTCACTCTACCTCCTCCTAATAACCTCATCCCAAAATACCTATTCCTTCTTACCATCAAACCCACACATTCACTATCACCTCTTCATTACTGCCAATATTATGCAGATTTTCGAGAAGTGTTCTTTCCACACTCCTCTCATCCTTTTCATCAGTTACAAAAACACCATCCTATTCATTATTCTAAGCAGTTCTCCTTATTCTCATTCTTAACCTTTCCTTCCTTCAGAAGAGCTTCCTATTCCTTATGTCCCCATTCATCCTCCTTCAAACTATTCATTTACCTCTTCTTTTCTCCTATGTATGCACCTTTTAGTATTTCTTTCCTCCTTATATAATTCCAAACATCTTTCTTTTGAAACTTCATCACTGGCTTTTAGTACATTCAACCACGTTTCTTTTTTACTTTTAACCGCTTGCATCACCTCTTCATTCCACCACTCACTATTAACATTCTTACTTTCCTACTTTAGCACATCCACATACTTCTTTTGCACTGCTAACAATTGCTTCCTTCATTTGCTCCCAGATTTGTTCAGTTTCAACTTGTTCACATTCAACTGATTTACTTGCGAGCGCTCTTAAATACTTATCCTTATTACCTTGTTCACTTAACTTCTCACTCTTAATTCTACCTACTTCCTTCCTTATCACCTTCCTCTCCATCCAAGCCCCACTAACTTAATTTTACATAGAACAACATAATGATCATATAACCTCATTCCTAATCCCCTTCACTTATTTACCTCAAAATTTTTTTCTCACCGACACAAATCAATCATACTTTTCACTTCGATACCATCTCTATCTACACCAACTCTAGTATACTTATGGATACTCTTGTGTTTAAAGAAAGTATTACTTACACACATTCCTCTCCTCACAGAAATCGATCACCTTCCTACCATTCTCATTTCTCCCAGGCTTTTAAAGCCACCTGTTACCATCCTTTTTTGATCACCTATCCAACCATTCAGGTCCCCCAACACTACCAATCTGAAGCTCCTACTCACCCCATCCAAAACCGCATTCAGATTATCCCAAAAATTCGTACTCTCTTCAACATTTCCCTCAGATGTACCATACGTCACAACCACACATACTTTAACCTTTTCAAACTAAATTTAACCATTCAGAATTCTAGGACTCGCACACAAAATTTCACCATGGCCCTGTACCACAGTCACTCCATCAAAATTACCTTTCCTTCTCTACCCCTCTCATTCCTTTCCGCTCCAGCACACACACACATTCTTCATCTTTGTTTCAGTCACTGTGAGCAAATCAAATTTGCCCCTTTTTAAATACATCCATCACCTCACTCCTCTTCTCCTCAACATTTATTCCACTGACGTTCATGTACCCATGCGATTCATACAATTTCGCCGAAAATTAGAGAAGACCGTTTACGGCTATCATGACCATCTCCGAGGCATGCATCAGCATTCCTAGCAAGAGATAGGTGGTAGTGGGCAGCTAACTACCAACTATTATAACTATTATTATTATTATTATTATTAAAAAAAAAAAAATTCTTATTATTATTATTATTGAACACTGGCCTACCAACTCTTGAACGGTTTGATATTCGTTCCTCTAACAATTTCCTAAATATTTCCTGCTCCATGTCCATCATAGTCCCCTATCTTTTGGAGAGGTCATATTTCCTCTGTGGGAGTGACCATTACCCTATTTTTGTCACATCTTTACCTCCACGCCTTTGCAGCCTTCATACGCGCCATGGAGAAATGATCGCGCAGACTGGACTTTGTGCTAGCAGGCTACGGAAGTGCCTTTCACCCCTTCGCTTAATACCTTTCCGACGCCTGTTGCTTTTAAGTTTTTCCAGACTTCTATTCTTGGAGCTGCTGAGACTAGTCTTTCTTGCTCGCCGCAGTGGTCTTGGAAGTGTGCTCAGGCCAGTCGAGAAAAACGAAGACTTTAAGAGATCGTACAAACTATTACCATCCCAATAAAATCTGATCTTATTTAAGGCCGATGCTGTTCGATCTCGCCGTAGTAACAGAAGGACCAGGAGACAATACTTTCGTACTTAGTCTTTACCGTCGACTCATCCACTCCTTTGCCTTCCGTTTATAAAGTGGTTCGGAAAATCTCCCGCAAGCACTACATTGATCCAATCGTTTTTAAACACGGCCCGGACGTGGACAGCGCACCGAGTGCGGTTTTGCAAACGAATTGGGGTACCACTTTGCGACTTGCTCCAGTGAGTCTAGATACAAGGAACAATTCCGTTCCGATCGCCTACTGATAGGTCCTCCGTACTTCTCACCTCCCCCCCCCCCTTGAGATGACCCTCCTTATAACCACCTTTTTACGGAGGCGAAATTCCGGGAGGCCCTTGGGGAGTGCAAGGATGGAGCCGGATGGGGTCTCTTACCAGATGATACGCTAGCTCCACCCGTCCGTCTCAGCTTTTCTTCTCACCTTGTACAACCGCACCTGGTTGGAGAATATTTTTCTACCCGTTTGGCAAACGGCGCACATCGTCCCCATTCCCAAACCGGAAAAGCCCGAATTTGACGACTAGCAACCGCCTTATTGCATTGGCATACCACACATGCAAAATGATGAAAAAATGCCCGAATTTGACGACTGGCAACCTCCTTATTGCATTGGCATACCACACATTCAAACTTATGGAAAAAAATGGTTGCCAACCGCCTTCTCCCGACTTTGGAAAAATCCGGGCTTTCTCTCCTCTCCAGTTTGGTTTTAGGAAGCACCGCTCTGCTCTCGACCCGCTTCTTCGCTTAGATCATGACATTCGAGAAGCCTTTAATTTCAAACAATAAACAAGCTTGGCGGTTTCTTTTACCTTGAGAGGGCGTATGATTCCACATGGAGATTGGGGGTCCTCCAAAAGCTTCATCCCTTAGGTATGCAGGGTCGGCTTTCCCTTTTTCTCCAGAACCTGATGACTAACAGATTCCTTCAGGTACGATGTACTCTCTAGAGTATTTCTTATGGAAGAGGGGGTGCCTCAGGATTGTGTCCTCTGTGATCTTCGCACTGGGATTCAATGATATGCTGTCCAATATCTCCCCGGTCCGATGTTCCCTTTATGTGAATGACCTGGCAATATACATCACTGGAACCAGGCTCTCATACATGGTGCGCCATCTTCTACTGACCATTGATAAACTGTCCACTTGGTACAATGCAATGATCATTTTGTTCTCCATGCAAAAAACTTGGGCTGTTCTTTCCCGCCTGATAAACCGACGGGATGGCCGGGAAGAGCCTCCCCCCATCATTGGTTCTTTACCGCCCCGTGTTACATTTGATACCCAGTTTAGGGTTTTAGGCATGATTTTTGATGTTCGATTGTTCTATCTTCCACATATCCAGCAACTGAAAATCAGCTGCCACCGACTAATGAATCTTCGTCACCTCACTTCTACCACCTGGGGCGCTGACAAAAGGATTCGGCTCAGGCTTTATATTGCCTTGGTGAGATTAAGGTTGGACTACGGATGTGCCATATATGGCCAGACTTCTCGTTCTTACTTACGCCTCCTTGACCCCATCCAAAATGAGGGTCTCCGTATTGCGACGGTGGCTTTTCACGTTCTTCACCTAAAAAGGTGTCAATTTCTTCTTCATTGTTCATCTAAATTATTAAAATCCCTCATGTGTTTCTAATAACGTCTGTCTACGAAGCACTCCTTCACTTCAGTTCTAACTTTCCATCCTTGATACGGTGGCATTTCGCCCGCCATTTTGGCCGTTTGCATCAGCGGTGGCTGATTATTTGCAGTACCTCCAGATTCCCTCCTTCGAGCCTTGTTTATGTCCGTACCCGTATGATCTGTTACAACGATCCATAGGTACACATCCACCACCATACCCACCACCCCAGGCCTGCACAAAGAATTGTGGTTCATCTGTCTGAAGTGATCCCTTTCCTCTCCAATGCCGTTCTTTCTTTCACTTTCAGCCACAGGCGAGGTCAGCGCATTAACAATTTCCTGAATTCGCTGGTCTTTTGTTTTATCAGTGAGAATAGGGCTCCAACAGACTTAACGTGGTTATATAGGTTGGGTAATACATATGGCGCCTTATATTATTACACTGACCGCAACTAACTCTGTCCATACTATTTTTCCAGCGCAGTCAGTACTGCTCGCTGCTTCCTACTAATCTTGTACGGCAGAGTATGGTGGCACACGTTTGTTTCAATTTTCTAAGGGGTTTCTCAATATCCTTGACGAAAGAGCTGAACACAAAACAAACGTTCATCACGTACATCATTTTTGCTGAGCTGAGCTTCAGAGCGATGCTTTCTCTTAAATTCAAAAAACCGCAACTGTGCTCCTGCCTATAAAATACCAGTCTGGTTTTCGCAGGCTCTATATCATTTTAAATATTATTCGTATAATATGTGCAGAAACAATCGAATAATCTTATAGCACGAGATCGCAGGAGTTTTTTGTCATGAGAATATCTAGTTGGCAAAAACCAGCCTCCCCTCACCGCTATGGAGGTTTCGCGAGGGTTGGTAAATTGAGCCGTGGCTTGAAATGGCAAGAGGTTCAGTACGCCTAGTGGTCACCAAAAATCCATCGCAGTAAAATAACACATTGCTACGTGTACTCAGTATATCCTTTATTTCCTTATGGGGTCGAATCTGTTTTTCTTTATCCTCGGTCAAATGGTAATTTTACTCCTTCAGACTATTACGTTCCAATCCAAAAGTGGGGTTAGGTCACTGCAGGCTGTTGGACTGAGGAAATATAATGAGAGAGGATAAACTAGAAAGACTCCCCCGCTTAGTGAAGCCCTTGTAACTAGTTGTCTCTTCCGATCGCCAAGTACCGCGGACGACGGGAAGTGTGTGACACTACGTAAATTTTGAATCGACAAACTTCAAGATGATCTGTCACCACATTCCGAACGTAAGTTTCTACTTAACCAACATATTATACACTATGGTATCTTTTTTTCCACGATCCACAATCTCGGTAAGAGTCAAATAAAAACCTGATCAAGCACTTCTATGTCCCCCTTTAGTTTAACTGCCCTTCTTGGATATGCCTCTCTTCATGTCCATTTATCTCTTCACGCGATTTGGTACTAGGCAGTCGGCACACGCTTTTGGTTCTGGTTATTCCAGTCAAAACGAGAAGCAAAACCGAAGTCCTTACCGGTCGTATTGTGTACTTTCACCCATTCCAAAACAGCCTCCATTTCCTAATAGAAATTCGAACCTGAATTCTCCTCTACGTCCATTTCTTGAGAGCTTGAATATCTCCGTTCTCTCTCATTAACTATTTAAGACTCATATTTTCAAAAAGATAAGAAATCGCCATTAAAATTTACCTTCATTTAACGCTAAATTATGTATAGTATTCCTCATTTATTCACATCCGTGATAATAATATTGTCATTCAGAATATTACAAAACCTAACCTAAAGATATACTTATACACTATTAGAATTTGGCCGCTTCACAGTGAGCAGTGTCTGCTAGAAACTAAAGAATTTCAAAATTTTCTTTTATCTTATTAAATGTTATATTATTGTTTTATATTAAAGATATTAGTTAATTACTTAATTATTTTTTAGTATCATTAAACATATTCTTAGCATATAAAAAAGACTTGGACCGTTTTCCAAAATACTTTAAATACATTATTATTTATTATAATATACTATCTAAATTAAATTATATGATTAATTGACTATTATCTATTATTATTCATTATTTTTTATTATTTCAATATATTATTATTATTGATTATTATTATAATATTTTATTATTTTACCATTAATATTCATTACTATAAAATAGCCGAATTAAACAGAAGACCAGAGAAGTACGTCTTTAATGCAGAGTGGAGATGTTAAGGAGAAGAAAGTACTTATAAAAAAATTTTAAAAACCAACAAGATTGGTGGTGCAGGGTTGCGCAGATGAGGCGAAAAATTATGTTTTATTGACAAGGATAGTGGTGAAGCACGAAGACACGAGTCACATTTATTGAGTATTTCGAGTTAAAATTGCAGCAAGCGATGCGATCTGGAGCACGTGTGCAGGTTTCCATCAGTCAACTTTTAAATCATGTATACGAAAACATCCATCAGGAGGAAACATGGCCGACCCGATATTAAGTATTAGCTGTTAAACTTAAATACTATGTAATCACTTTTTCCACGAGGCATAGACGGAAAAAACGTTAACCGTAACATTTGTGTTACATTGAGTGTAGCGTGGTGGGTTTTTGTTAAAAAAGGGACGTCACCGAAATCTTAACATCTTCTCGTTCACCACACGTAAATTAAAGAAACGCCTACGGTGAGAATTTTCCAATATAAAATATAAAAAACGATCATTATTTAAGACCATATTTTAGATTAAACAATTTTTTTATTCGTTGTTGCTTTTATTCACATAGAAAAGGTGAACGAGACGGCGGTACAGCATACATAAATTTTACACTGGTTCTTCGAAACTCCGCTCGGCTACATATTTAGAACCTATCTATATATAAAAAAATCTGCGAGTACTTTTAAATAAAGCAGAAGGAAAAAACTTAGTAACATTTGTGTTAATTGATTGTAGCGTGTGGTTAAATTGAAATAGAAAAGAAACTATTGGAAAATTGTCTCGATATTGCCAACGCGCTTTTAACAAACTCTACGTATGGAGACATTTCTAAATAATAGACCGAACGAAACTTACGTAATATTTATATTCGAGCTACTATGGACTTTCCCTCTTACGTTTTTTAAGAATAAAGGAAAATCTATCAACCGCCGAAACCATTTTTAAGAACTCGGTCAAATCGGAACGGTAAAGTTTTTACCTCGCTGAAAAATGTCACTTTTTCCAACACATAGAAGCGAGACCAACTCTACGTAACATTTCGTGTTATTGAGTGTCGCGTCGTTGGTTTTGTTAAAAAGAAAACGAACGTGCTCTTCGGATTACAAACAACCCGTACCTGAGAATTTCCATATTAACCGAACAAAAACTTACGTAACCTAAAATTTTTAAATATTCCGACTAATATGGAAAATTTGTAGCTAAAAAAAGGCAAAAAGCACACACGTAAAATTTACTGAATCATTCGAACGTAAAGTTTACTTTAAAAATCAGCTTTTTCCACCGACATAAGGAAAAAATATACGACGTAACATTGTGTTATTTTTAGTGTAGCGATGTGATTTGTCTGTTGTAAACAAAGCAAACTCGAATCTTCGGGTGGATTTTTTTTAAATTAAA